>JAVSBU010113277.1:0-13157 GCA_033118015.1 Loricariichthys derbyi
TACATTACATTTCAACATAATTGCGTAAGTTACGTGGAAACTATAGTCTGTATTCCCAATACTGTGGATGTCCATATATGCATTTGACTTGGCTGGTCTTGAAAACATTCTTTGAATCCAAATACTAAACTCAAGTACTACATCACTATTACAGTGGTACCTTGAGGTATGAGTTTAATTTGTTATATAACTGAGCTCGTAAGTCATTTAACTTGTATATCAAACAAATTTCTCCCATTTAAAATAACTGAAATACATTTAATCCGATTAATTACACCACGCTCAAGTTTTACTATTATTTCTTGCTTTACTTCTATCAACATCATTCTCTTATTCTTATCACCACTAGCTGGTGTTGTGCTGCCGATTCTGGACCCGTGTGCCAATGCGCCAACTAGCAGCAGCTCGTATCTTAAAATATTTGTACTGTATATCGGTCTGCTTGTATCTCAAGGTACCACTGTATATAATTTTTTTATGTTATGTTGATCATCACAGGTATGTGGAGCTCCTGGTGATGCTCCCTGCTCAGAGAGCACTTGTGGTGGTGCTGATTGTCGTGAAGATGAGCGTAGACACTGTGGGGGACTCAACTGTAATGGAGCTGTTCCTGTGGCTGATAATGCCTTAGAGAGGTCCAAACATGCAGAGAAGGAGCTCATCAAAGCCATGGAAGAAGTGGAGGAACTTTTCAAGCAGGTGAACTGCAGCTCTTCATATAATTGTTCCATAATTTAAAATAATAGTAAGAGGAGCTGTGTTGTAATCATAT
Organism: Loricariichthys derbyi; assembly: GCA_033118015.1. Lineage (NCBI taxonomy): Eukaryota > Metazoa > Chordata > Actinopteri > Siluriformes > Loricariidae > Loricariichthys > Loricariichthys derbyi. Next base: position 773 of record JAVSBU010113277.1, read on the forward strand.
GCTGTGCGTAGGTGGCAGATGCCAAATCAAAGGCTCAGGAGGCCAAGAACAAAGCTCAAGCAGCACTGGAGAAAGCTAGCCATACCAAGAACAAGGTGGACCGATCCAACAACGACTTGCGGGACCTCATCAAACAGATTCGTGCCTTCCTTATGCGTGAGTTACTACTCATGGTCTTTAACCACATGTAAGGAATTGTTTTGGAATATTTGATGGTTAACAAATAATGTGACAGAGTCTTCATAAACTTTGAGAGTATATGCCTTCTTAAATAATAAATTCTTTTTTTAAATAATATAGGACAACAATGCAAAAAAGAGAGAAAAATTTAAGCTTTAATTCAAGTGCCTTTATTTAGTGGGAAAAAAATCAGACAATAACAAATAAACCTTTTGAATGAAATCTTGTGTGCCACAATTATTGGCACCCCTGTTAGTACTTTGTACAACTTCCTTTTGCCAACATGACAGCATTTAATCTTCTCCTATAACTCTTCACAAGATGGGAGAATACAGAAAGAGGGATCTTCAACCATTCCTCTTTGCAGAACCTCTCTAAATTGTCCAGAGTCCTTTGTCTTCTCCTATGCACTCTCCTCTTCAGCTCACCCCACAGGTTTTCTATTGGGTTGAGGTCAGGGGACTGATATGGCCATGAGAAGAGCTTGATTTTGTGCATTGTGAACCATTTTTGCATAGATTTGGCCACATATTTAGGGTCACATAATGAGTGACAACCGATCTTCAGGTTCCCTGAACCACTCTTTCACAGTTTGAGCCCTATGAATCCTGGCATTGTAATCTTGGAATATGCCTGTGCCATCAGGGAAGAAAAAAATCCTTTGATGGAATAACCTGGTCATTCAGTATATTCAGATATCAGCGAACCTCATTCTTTGGGCACATAATGTTACTGAACCTAAACCTGACCAACTGCAGCAGCAACCCCAGATCATAGCATTGCCCACATAGGTAGTGACCTTTTTTCTGACCAGACAGTGTATAAAATTTATGACAGATTGTTTAACTTTAATTTCAGAAATCAATCTTTACTCTTTTTTTAATTCATTATAAGTTATTTATCACAAATCATGTGCGAGACTTTCTAGTCAGTTCCATCACTCAGTTAAATGCTTGTATGAATGTTTGAATTACAGAAGAGGGGGCTGACCCAGACAGCATTGAGACAGTCGCCAATCAAGTTCTTGAGCTGTCCATTCCAGCCTCACCTGAGCAAATCAGACACCTCGCTGATGAGATTAAAGATCGTGTCAGGAGTCTGAGCAATGTGGATGCTATTCTGGAACAGACCCAGGGTGATGTGCGCAAAGCAGAGAAACTCTTAAAGGATGCCAGAAAGGCCAAGTATGTGTGTCTGTTGTTTTCATTTCCATTTAGAGCATTTAGCAGATACCCTTATCCAGAGTAACTCACAGAAGTGCTTTGTATTCATATTACTTCGTGCTGGTACAAATAGCCTACAGCCAAAGAATACCATATAAACAAAGAATATGTTAGGATTTCAGGCAATTAAAAACAATAAATATGGTAATGAAGGAGAGAAACAATACAGGGGAGGGTTATTTTACCTGAAGGTGTATTCATAGTCTATGATTAATTGCCAAGTATTTATTCACCCCTTGAAGACAAGAAGAGACTCCATTTTGACATTAAAGTGGACGTTCAGTGTAGTCTTGCTACTTCTCTTTCATTAATCTTAAGGGGAGGTCCCAGTCGAGCCATGATTAAGTCTCAAAGGGCATGAGTTACAGTAATATTAAAGTATTTCGTTAGGTAGGTCCATTTATAGCTTTGTAGGTGAGCATCTGTGTTTGGTAGCTACAGGGAATCAGTGAAGGGAACACAGCAATGGAATGACCAGAGAACTTTAGATAATCGAAAACCAGATGTGCTACTGCATTTTAAATTAGCTGCAGGAGCCTTATATGCATGGGAAGACCTGGCAAGATGCCACTACGTTAGTCTAGTTTTAACTGCACAAACATTTCAGCCTACAACTAAACTGAGTATCTGTTTTCCATAGAGATAAGGCAGATAGGGTGAAGAACACAGCAGACAGTGTGAAACGGGCACTGGACGATGCTCGAAAAGCCCAGGCAGCTGCTCAGAAGGCCATCCAGAGAGCGAGGGACGACATTGGCATGACTGAGGACAGACTGGCACAGGTATGCTTTCATAAAACTCCTGTTTACGTCTGAGCTGCTCATACAGTGCCTCCAAGTAGTATTCAACCCCCTGTAGATTTTGCTAATGCACTAATGCAAGAATTTGCAAATAAGTTACATCCTGCAAACTTTGAACAAGAGTAAAATTTATTAACAGATGCCTAAATATTATAAACAAAAATATATAAGTTGCTCAATTAAAATATAATACATTCAAAATATAAATATTAGGGTCAGTTATTATTCAACCCCTAGGTTTAATATTTTGTGGAATAACCATTATTTGCAATTACAGCTATTAATCGTTTTCCCTAAGACCTGATCAGGCCGACACAGATCTCTAGAGTTTTCTTGGCCCACTCCTCCATGCAGATCTTCTCCATGTTGTCTAGGTTCTTTGGCCATCTCTTGTGCACTTTGATCTTGAGCTACTTCCACAAGTTTTCAATTGGGTTAAGGTCAGGAGATTGACTAGGCCACTGCAACACAATAATCTTTTCCCTCTTAAACCAGGCCTTGGTTATGTTGGCCGTGTGCTTGGGGTCGTTGTCCTGTTGGAAGATGAAATGACAGCCCATCTTAAGATCCTTGATGAAGAAGCAGAGGTTTTTTACCAAAATCTCCAGGTAGGCTATGCTGTTCATCTTCCTGTGGATGTGGACCAGATGGCCAGGCCCCTTGGCTGAAAAGCAGCCCCACAGCATGATGCTGCCACCATCATTCTTGACTGTAGGGATGGTATTCCTGGGTTTGTATGCAGGGCCGTTGACAGGCTTGCTGGGGCCTGGGACATTAAGGATCTTCTCCTTCAACCCCAAATTTTCTAGATGATTTTAGTAATAATTATAAATAAATAATAAAATATTAATTGAAATAATAACAATAATAATAATAATTATTATTATTGTTGTTGTTGTTGTTGTTTTTATTATTATTATTATAAATACATAATTATTTCTAATTATTCTAATGCTCTTCTGGACTGTTACAGTCAGGGATTAAGAGTTAGGTCTCTTCACCACAAATGTATTAGGTTTTAAACTTTAAGGTGCTACAACGTTAGCGGTTGTTATTTATTTACCGTCTTCTCTGGGCTCACCGGAGTCAAGCCCTGCTGTCCCTTCCTGCTCTCTTATATAAAACCTCTTCCTATACTTTCTTTCACCTCTAAGATCTTCTTCTCTATTCAAAAAATTCCTGTTGCTGTGCATCGGCCGCAGTGCAGTATCAAACAATTTTTCTGTTGAACACGGGGGGTGTACGCAATTAAAGGAAAATATGAAGATAGGCAAAAAATAAATACTTTTTAGTTATTGAGCTGCTTTTAAGTGCAAAACTTGATAATAATGAAACAATCCGAGATTATATTAAAAATGATAGGATTAAAATATAAAATAAATTAATAGGGCTCATTTATGGGCCCCCTCTAAGCCTGAGGCCCAGGACAATAGACCTGGTTGCCCCCTGCCGTCGACGGCTCTGGTTGTATGCAGCGCCATTCTTTCGCCAAACACTCCGGGTGTGGTTGGCACTGAAGACCTCGATCCTGGTCTCATCACCTTGAACCAAGAACCTTGAACCAGTCTGCCTCAGAGTCCTCCAGGTGATCATGAGAAAACTTTAGACGGGTCTTGACATGATACTTTGAAAGTAAAGGCACCTTACGGGCTTGCCTGGAACAGAGACCATCACGATGGAGGTTACTTATGCTATTTATTGAAACCAATGTGCCCACCACCATGAGATCTTACTGGAGCTCCCTCCTCATTGTCCTTGGGTCAGTCTTGAAAGTTCAGACAAGCTTGGCCTCAGCACGAGAGGAAACTTTGAAAGGCTGTTCAGGCCGTGGAAGTTTAACAGTAGTTCCATAAGCCTTCCACTTCCAAATGATGCTTCCAACAGTTTAGACAACTAGGCCCAAGTCCTTAGAAAGGGTTTTGTACCCATTGCCAGTCTTGAGACCCTCCATGACTTTGTCAACATGGGAAAGACTAAGGAGCATTCCAAGGCCAACAAAGACAATGTTTGAGTGCTGTTCACTTGTTTGGGGAGGGGCTTTTATAGCCAGAAAATGCAGGAGAAAATAGATAATTAATTCAAGCATGTGAACCCCATTGTTCTTAATACCTCAATTACTTCTTAATACTGGGGGGAACCAAACTGAATTCTGGTGATGTGAGGGATTGATTAATAATTGACCCTCTGGAAAACTTAGCAAATTTGTAAAGAATAAAAAACAGAGAAATAACATTCTTCTTTTGCTGCATAGCATTTCACATATCCAGGCCCATCTACAGTACAAATTTCACAATGCTAATTTAACTCCAAATGTGTAAACCTGAAAAATCTACAGGGGGTTGAATACTAAAGGAGGCTCTGTATATTTAGCCTGACAAACTTTATTATTCCACAGATCCAATCTAAAACATCAGCTAGTGAGAAGGAGCTGAATGATGCCATGAACAAGCTGGGTGATCTGGGACGGCAGATAGAAGCCTTGAAGGCCAAGCGGGCCAACAACAGCATGGTTGCAGCTCGAGCCGAAGAAACTGCTGGCAATGCACAAAATAAGGCTAATGAAGCAAAACAGGTGTGTACTGTACTTTAGCTTCAATTTATTTGTATTTTGTCTACCACACTTCTTAATCTACATTTTTTGTTCAGATTCTGGACGGTGAACTTTCAGATAAGTACCGCAGTGTTCAAGATCTGGTTGGCAGGAAGGCAAACGCAGTGCAGGATGCCAAGAAAAAAGCGGAGCGACTGAGAGATGAAGCTAAGAAATTGCTGAAGGATGCCCAAGACAAACTACAGAGACTGGGAGGTGAGAGGAAAAGGGACAATGCAGGGACAACAATAAAGCAGGGACAAAGCTAGTGGATCAGGGTCAACATCATTTCAGAGCAATCAAATTTCGTTAATTTCACATTTATATTATGTAAGCTTGTTGTTAAATCTGATCTTTCGGAGTGAATACATACAATATCAATGTAAAGCAAAGCATCAGTGAGAGGAATTTAGTGGTCGAAGTGATACCATGGATAAGGCTTTAGTCCATGGCAGGATTCTATAACCATATCAACAGATTGCAAGTCCCACCAAAGATTTAGATTGCCTTTTCCAGTAGCTCTAAATCACTTTACCAGAAGTTGGATAAAATTAGGGTTACTTCAGCAACACAAACCTTTATATACAAGGACCTCATGAAAATATATTTTTAATTGACAGAATAACACTAAATAACAGAATGATCACTATTGGAAGTTGTAATGATAGATGGTGAGTCTTGTTGTTTTTACATCATATACAGGTATGCGCCATTTAATGTCCATCTGATCAACGACTGTTCCCTTTACCAGCCAAGGTTTTAGGAATTATAATAGGAAATAAAAATCGTATTCATGTCTGAATGACACAAAAAAATTGTACGAGCAAACCCTTGCAACACCTGTTGACAGAAAAGAGAACTGCAGTCATGAAAGGCAGAAAACGTTATCTTCATAAAGTTAAATAACTTCTGCAAGGAAATTAAATGTGACATATTTATGCAAATGTGTTATTCATAATCTATAACACTGTTTTAGTAAAGTCAGATGACTGTAAGACTTACTATAATGTCCTTTTGTGGACAGGCAGAGTAGGCAAATATGAATATAAACTAGAAGTGGGTCTCACACTAATTTGTTTTTGCGTATGTTCTTAGATCTTGAGAAAGACTATGAGGAGAATCAGAAAACATTGGAGGCAAAGGCCAGACAGCTAGATGGTCTAGAGGATAAGATGAAGATGATTCTACATGCCATCAACATTCAAATCCAGATCTACAATACCTGCCAATAAACTGCCTTCTGCACTGTATAGAGGATATGAGCCTGGAACTCCAGTTTGACCTGCCTACAGAAGAACATCAGCTGTTTATTGTAACAGGAAATAGAATGAATATTGATTGACCAGGATGTTACATAGGACATATTAAAGTATTCAGCTTGATTTTAGATAACTGGATATTTTTAAAAAACCAAAGGAGACAAGGTGAACCATCATCAGAAAACACATTGTGGAACCTTTGTCAGAAAAACCCTTGGTGTTACAGGGCAGGTTTAACTACCAAAAATACTTTATTATGTTAGGGTTTAAACAAACTTCTTGTCAAGATAAGACTGGAGGTTAATAATAAATTTGATTAATTCTCACTGCTTGGGATGAAGACCACTGCAGCATTCATTAATACATCTGCCCCGAGCTTTGCTGTCAGAAAAAAGTCAGATATTTTAACACAAAGTTTGCAACTCTTAAAGCTACGCTGCCTGGCCAAAAAGGTCAGACACTAATATCTTGTTGGACCGCCTTTAGCTTTGATTACGGCACACCTTCACTGCTGCATAGTTTCCACAAACTTCTGCAATGTCACAACATTTGTTTCTATCCAGAGTTGCAGTAATTTTCCACAAAATCTTGCATTGATTATGGGAGATTTGGACCACTGCACAAAGTCTTCTTCCATTGCTCCAGAGTCCAATCTTTATGCTCCCTACCAAATTGAAGCGGTTTTTGCCAGTTAGCTTCACTGACAAGTGGTTTTCTTATGGTTACACAGCTGTTTAGTCCCTTGAGTTTCCTTTGCATTGTGCATCTGGAAATGCTATTACTGTCTCTATTAAGCATATTTGTACTTGTTGTTTTTCTACCATTTGATTTCATCAGTGTTCAACTGATCATGATCATTCAAGGTTTTTTTCCGACCACATTCGTTCCTCAAAGACTGTTTCCCTCCTGTCCTTCCAATTTTTAATAATGCTTTGGACATTTCTTAACCCACTTTAAGCAGTTTCAATAATCCCCTTGGATGTTTTCTCTGCTTGTTACATGCCAGTAATTTTAACTTTCTGAAAAAGATTAACATCTTTTCTACTACCATAAGATGTGTCTTTTGACATGATTGTTTATCAAATGAGAAGCTACTCACTGCAGTTAGGATTAAATAACTTGTTGCCAGCTGAAACATGTAATCACACAACCAGTAACTATCCAATGGGAGGCTCTTACCTATTTGCTTAGTTAAATGCAGGTGGTGAGCTTTTTTTGGCCAGGCAGTGTATTTAAGCATTTAAAAACTTCCTTTTATTGCAGTTAGAGAAACTTATTTCAGGTGCTGTTAAACATGTAAAATATCAAAACCACCATCCAATTGTGTGAATGGAAATACTGTCTCTTAGAGTTTCTCCAATAGAGACACTATTATACCGAATGCCACACCACCCAGTTTCAGAGAGACAGTCATGTAAATTAAAAAGGTAAACTTTCTAATGCACTAATGTTGTGGTATTTGGGATTTTACTGTGTGTATGTTGTTATGTCAAAAGTGACATTGTAGACATTATAGTAATACTGAATAATGCCACTGGATAGCTACTGTCCTTCATATCTGCTTGAAATGTTCATATTAGTGTGTACAATATATTTATTGATTGCATAAACTGTCAATTGTAAAAACTATGCAAGGTGGTATTTAAACACAGTTCATGAAAAAAACATTAAATATGTTTAAAAGAATACTGATTCAGTCTGCAGTGGATCAATAAACAAAATTTTCTTTTCAACTAACTGGTCAGATTGATATTAGTTGTGCCTTTATATTCTTATATCAGTATTTCACGTCATCACACCTATGTTCTATATTTTGCATGTATTTTTAAATTAAAAATAATTATTAGGTTGAAAATTTGGCTTAATATATTAAAATTGTAGGACTGGCAAAGGAAATGTATTGATGAAGATTTTAACGAATGAAGGACCCATAATTTCCTATATCTAAAATGGACTCATATTTACAATTTTCTACATTCTACATACTAGACAGTAGGGGTGGGCGATATGAGCTAAAATTCTTATCACCATATTTTCCACTATTAATACGATAATTATATAATGTCATGACTTACCAAAAATAAATAAAATAGATATTTCATTTTAAAATTATGAATAATTTCTAAATGTAATTCAAAAGTAGCCATATGTGAACTTAAAAAAGTCAAAACATAAGAGGGAGTAATATTAGAACTTTGCTTTTTTGTGTGCATTTTGTGTTCACACGATATAACAACATGCACCTGCTGTTTCTTATAAACGTATATATAAGTAATGTTATAATTACACTATCACATATAATAATATATTTCTGTTGTAATAGAAAAAACTATTTCTTTATGGTCAAACAGGAGTAAAACATTAATCAAGGTAAATTATGTAATTGTTTGTTACTGCTACGAATTTCTTAATTTTAATTCAAATGTTGACATTTTGGTATAGAAACTGGTTTTATTATCTTAACAGTTTGTTGGCTCATAGAGCTAAGAATCAGGAGAAAACATCAGCAAGCCAGCAGCTAATATTATGTTATTATAATGTTATGCTCAGGACAGTTCTGAAGAGGCCTTTGAGATGAGAAGTGAAACGTCTTCAAGAATTTTTAAGCAAGTCCAATTGCTCTCTTCTATCACCCATGGTTTACTATGACCTGGACGACTGAGAATCTTCATAAACATGCTTGTTGTTATTTGTTCTACTAGAGACCAGCATAACAATGTCCAAACAAGCATATGCTGGTCTTTTAGCACTCCTTTAGGACTTGGTCCACAAACAATCAAGGACTGTAATTTAAAATAATAAGTAGAAAATAAAGCTAATGAAACAGTTTACATGGTGGCACAGTTGATAGCACTATTGTCTCACAGCTTCACAGATCCTGGTCCAGTACACCACCTCTTTGGTGTTTGCATGTTCTCTCATTTTTGCCTGGGTTACTTCAGAGTACACCGGTTTACTTCCACTTTCCAAACGTAGATCAACTGGTGTCTCCGAAAGTGTCCCAGGGTGAGTCTGTAACATGTCATGCAATAGATTGGAGCCCTGTCCCTCAACTTAATCAAGCATTCATAATAGTGAATGCATAACTGGAAGGGTTTTTTTGTATTTCAAGTATAAGCTTTACTCGAAAGGCTTTTGAACATCTAAACTGAAAGTTTGTAGGCCTCGTTTCCAAAAAATAAACTGTTTAAAGTTTGTTTGTTTGCTTTATTTAAAATCACAACAGCACACTTGGCTATATTCAGGAGAGGAACAAGGTTACATCAATACACACATTTCTTCAGTACAAGGTCAATATCAAACAGTCATAGACAATCTCCAGTTCACCTAACTTACATGTCTTTGGACTGTGGGAGGAAACCAGAGCACCCAGAGTAAAACCACACAGACTTAGGGAAGACATGCAGACTCCACACAGAAATAACCCAGGCTGGTCCATCTGAGATTAAACCCAGAACCTTCGTGCTGAGAGGTGACAGTGCTACCCACCGAGACATTGTGCTGCCCATTTAAAGTTTGTTAAATTCAGATACTTACCTTGTCAACTCTTACAGCCTAAGACAATTGTGAGGCTATCGTAAGGTTAAGAAAACATTTAAGAGCAAGTTTTCAAGAAGGGTGGCACGGTGGTGCAGTGGTTAGCACCGGTGTCTCACAGCTCTGAGATCCCTAGTTCGATCCTAACCCCGGGCGCCATCTGTGTGGAATTTGCATGTTCTCCCCATGTCCATATGGGTTTTCTCCGGGTACTCTGGTTTCCTCCCACATTCAAAGAAGTGTGTTTGATTAATTGGTCTTTCCAAAGTACTGTGTGTGTGTGTGTGCCATATGATGGACTGACACACTGTCAAGGTTTGTTTGTGCCTTGCACCCTGTGTCACCGGCTAGGCACTGGCTTTTCCATGACACTGACAAGGATAAGTGGATAAGATAATGAATTAATGTTTTCAAGAATACCAATTAGTCTTAGAAATGTTCTTAAGAAAAAAGGTAAGATGAGATATTTCTTTAAAAATATTTGAAGAATAACTATTTTTGTTAAGTACTTTGAAAAAGATTTTCCTTCTTAAGACACTTTCATTAATCCGGTCGCTGAAGGTCAAGTGTTTTTACAGAAGCCTGTCTAAAATCTCTTCCTGAAACCTTTTCCTCTTCCTGAGTTTCTGGTTTGACTGCAGATATTCTCCCAAGACTCTAATCAGGACCAGCGGGGATGAAACAGGATGCTTTGTACTTGTCGTTATTACTCACTGAGAAACCAGCAGTTTGAAACGGGTTGGGACATTGTTCGTACATGACTGCCCTCTGCTGGTTAGTATAGACATTGTTCGTACATGACTGTCCTCTGCTGGTTAGTATAGACACTGTTCGTACATGACTGCCCTCTGCTGGTTGGTATAGACATTGTTCGTACATGACTGCCCTCTGCTGGTTAGTATAGACACCGTTCGTACATGACTGCCCTCTGCTGGTTGGTATAGACACCGTTCGTACATGACTTCCCCCTGCTGGTTAGTATAGACATTGTTCGTACGTGACTGCCCTCTGCTGGTTGGTATAGACACCGTTCGTACATGACTTCCCCCTGCTGGTTAGTATAGACACTGTTCGTACATGACTGCCCCCTGCTGGTTAGAATAGACATTGTTCTGTTTACCGGAAGTCATGGTTGGTAGTGAAGCTGCTTAGCGTGTGATCAGTCTCTCTCTCTCCGGGTTTGTTTTGTACCTCAAGCTCCGACCGGGACGTAAACATCGACCTCAGGAACAACTTAATCGCCGGTCTTTTGTCGTTTTTTCAATTTGCTCTGAGCTTTTCTTCACCGAGCAAAATGGGGCCTGGTTAGAATAGTACTGAACGCTGATGTGGGTAGTAGAACGGCCCGTTTGCTTTATTCAGAGTCTGGGGCTAACTGACACCCAGTTACCGGCTCACTGCTGCTGAACACACCGGACTGACAGCCGTTTTACTGTCAACCAGAATGTAAGCCTTCACTTTTAATACTAATGTATGTTATGCGTTCAGAACCATTGGACTATTTCGCTTCTGTAGCATAGAAATGTTTATATGCTTCTTAACCTGGCAATGCGCGGCTAGCCGTCAACCAGTCTTTGCGGCTTCGTCCTAAAAAGCATACGAATCTACTATATATTGTGTCTTATTAGTAAACTTTACTTCAGCATTTGACATTTAGCATATACTAAGCGGTTTGGAACACAGCTTTACGCTTGTCCTATAAGTAATTGTTTAGAGTCGTAAGGCTGTGTCTCAAATAACATGATGCCCTACTAAGTAGTACGACTTTTAAGTCCGATGTTGATAATATTTTGACACTCCATGCGGTTGGGACGCATCAAAATAGTAACAATACAATCAGTAATTTAGTAATTAAACGCTACTGTACAATTTTGTGTGCACTTAGACTCTAACTTAGTTGAAAAAACATTACGCGTTTTTACGCAGCTATTTCATTTAGGACACCGCCCTATGTGAGGTTACATTACAGTAAGGTTATAATGTCTCTAGGTAGTTTAGCTATTGTATTGTAGTGTATTGTTAACATTAAGAAAAAAAGTTGACTTAATACACAGTAAACAATGGCAATACGTATGCTTTGAAATACTCCGCCTTCGTTTACAGCCTAGTTAGCTGTGTGATTAGAACCCTAATGGTCGCGTAACAAGTTAAAATATGAACGATTGTTTAGTATTTTTAATTTATGCTTTTTCACTTTGGGACGCGTTATATCTAAGTGGGGGTAGACTTACATTTATGGCATTTAACAGACACCCTTATCCAGAATTTGTGCTTATGGACGAAACAGTGACAACTTTTTGGAGGTGGGATTGTTTTTGGAGGTGGGATTGTTTTTGGAGGTGAACCCTGTACCTTCTGGTCCATAGTCCAGTACCTTAACCATTAAGCCACCACAGTCTCACTGTGGAAGTGTACGTTTCGTTACAGTTTCCATTAGTTATAGTAAACACACATAAATGCTTACCATTTAATGTGACATCCTAATTTACATTTAGTTGTTTAGCAGATACCCTGATCCTATATAGACTTATAAATGATACAATCCAATAGATAATAGAGGTGGGCTTCAAAATCTAGACCTTGTGATGCATAGTACAGTATCTTAACCAACAGTCTACCATTTTGTAGTGCTACCAGATCCTAATCATTAGCTGGTCTCTATCTTAGAAGACACACCATTAGGCCATGGGAATGAAGGTATTAGAATACCGTCCGAAAAAAATCTGAAAATACATGTGGCGTTTTTTTTCATTTTTCATTATTTTCAGGAATGCCTAAAATACATGTAATTTGGAG
>JAVSBU010113384.1:0-13157 GCA_033118015.1 Loricariichthys derbyi
AAGCATCCAGGTTTTGCAGGAACACTCCAGGATACAATTCGGAAGTTTCGGTAAGCCAAATCTCGGTCAACTCGGCCACAACCGTGTATGTGTGAACGTAGCTTAAAGTACTATGTGTTAGGTGTGAGTGTCTTGATTTGGTACTTTGTGGTATGGAAAATGGAGTGTGACTGCATTATGACAATGTAAAACTCTGCTAGTAAAAACTGAACATACGTTTTCTCATATTCCAAAGAGACATTGCATGTCAGGATGTAAGCGTCCTCCACTCTCTTCTTCATATCAGGATGCCTGGCCCCATGGTCCAGCACCAAACCTCTGATCAATCTTAAACACAAAAGGTGAAAAAGATAAATCAATCACAATGTAATGCCAACACTAATGATACAGGACGACACAAATAATGACAATTTTAAAACCTCTATGTGCAGACAATGTTTAAAAAAATATAAATTCATTATTTATTTAACAGTTAGTTGCTACATTTGGCATCATGTTACAACACAAATTATGTATATCTTACTGTGTATCACTGTCCGTTTTGTGCTTCATCTCCATGATCTCCACCATATAAAGGTCAATAGGCTCATCAGGTTTCTTAATGGCCAGCACAGCATCGACCACAGCCTGAGAAAAATCAGCTTATTTTAGCAGAGATTACGTACAGGTTGTCAGCAAACATTTTTGAGCTGCAATCATTGATTAGAAAGTTGTGTACACTTTTAATATTCCTATATACAACAACCAATAAAAACAGCATTTCAAGGAATGTTAACTGACTGATCTTGCAATTAACCGCTGGAAGGTGCCGGTAGAAGCAAACAACATTGAGCGAGAACTATCAGTTAATTTACCCTCATACAGACGCACTCATTGCAGTACTTGACTCCCTCAAGTTTTATTTTCAGCTCATTACTGTATGTCAGTGTCTTGGATAGTCGGGAGGGGGATTAAAAATACTTCAAACGTTATCGTGAAGGAAAGGATGTTAGGGTTATTACTATTTACTATAAATAATAAAAACAGTTATATTTTACTAATAAAAACCTGTAAGAGGGAAGATGGCAAAATAACTCCATGCCATGGCAAGTCAGTAAAATTATTTATAGCACTTCTTCAATAGACTACATGAACAATCTATAAATGAACAGTGTACCAACTAACTACAAAATGCTCTAACAATGTGGCGTTGTGCTGGTCCCATGAATACAAGTAGTAAGAACTGAACATCATCTACTGCAGAGGTATAGACCAGACTGTACTGTAGCACAGTTCAAGACCAAGGAGAGCTATGGAAGCAACCATGGGTGTTCACTGTGCATTAGTGGCTTATTCATTTCAACCTCATGTCTTCGTTACTGCTTGTAGTTAGTGTTCACCCAGTATGTCTTTAAAGCACAACTATAAATATGAGCATATACGAGATTCTACCCGCCTAACCTCAGTGAGCAGATCAGCCAGTTCTGTGTGGACTTTGGTTCTCAAAGAGGTCCTAGCCACATTAATGAGAGTCTCTCTGTCCATCTCCTTGGAAACCTTTATCTCCTCTAGCACTTGCAATGCCTTGTCTTTAGCAGCTTCAAATCCTTCAGCAACGATCCTTGGATGAAGGCCCTTAAGAAGCAGAATCAGGTGATGTTACAGTGATGCTGGAAAGTTTGTAAACACTTAATTTCCAATAACTGTGCATAAATATGCCCAAAATGATGAGAGTTTTAAGTCCTAAAGTAAAGAACCCAGTTAAACTAATTACAAGAATATATTTGGTCACTCAGTTATGGAGTAAATATTCAGAAGGGAAAAAACCCCCCGATAATCTGCAAGTGGCAAAAGTATGTGCACCTTTGGTTTCAATATTTGGTGTGATCCCTTGTAAGTATTTTTGCTTATTTCTCCACAGAAAATCACAACTCTGATGCTGGTGGGTTTCCACACATGACTATATTCTTTAAGTCAGGACACCAAATTCTCCATTCCAAAACATTATTTTTCAACTATTCTTTAACCATAGAACAAATTTTATGTTGGAGGCTGCATGTTCTCAAGGCTCAAGACAGTGTCCTCAGGATAAGAGTCCACGGACAGATTTTTAACGTGAACGGTCCCTATGTACATACAGAATGTTTACCATACAAGTGCATGCCCCAGCTTGCAGACAGCAACATTTAATATTGTGTTGCACATCTGAATGTTATAGCCATCTTGGATTTTCTTTCCAAAACATTGTGAAGTGTGTCATGGCAGTCAAATGCATCAAATTCAGTCCTAGCAGCAGCAAGAGGAAAAGAACACATGTTCAAATTAAGTCCTGTTTAACAGAACTTGTGGATGTTAAGTGAACCATCATTTCAGGAGTTTTGAATATTTTTGTTGTCTATAACCTAATCAACCAGGTGAAGCTAAAATATGTGGCCAGGGCAGAAGTAGTCTGGACTGACCGCATGTTCTCGGCAAGTTGCCATTATGACATTCTTTAGGAAAAGCAGGTGATACTGAGCTGATATCACACAAAGTTTTGGATGTCTGACTAATTTGAAACACTACATCAGTATCAGAGGCTATATTCATAGCAGCAACATGGTCATAAATACTTTTTAAACTGACTAAAAAAACTTTTTAGATATCTGACAGATAGCTATAAAGGGAGATATTCCACATGGTTTTACACTGGTCAGGTTAGCTACATAAACATACTTCCAAGTATACTAACCTCAGAAACATAAATGTCTGCCTGTTTCAGTAACTCTCCAATGATAAGTACATTGGATGTGGTGCCATCTCCAGTGATGTCATCCTGGGCTGTAGCCACCTTGGCAATCAGGGAGGCAGTCGGATGTTGAATTTGCTGCAAAAAAAATTATATATAAATAATTAAGGAGATCAGCAGATAAGGATGATGAATATGTTACTCACAGCCAGAGAAAATAAGGAACGTTACATGTGTGCATCAGTGAATTATTGAGCCCTGTATCTACATTACTCCTGCAATCACTAGCTGCATTTGTAAATTCAAGTATGAAGAGCAACACCAATATTCAGCAGGAATTGCTCTTTTGTGCTGGACTTTTGATGCTCCCTGGATAATTTCAGTTTGCAATAGTACAATAGTAAAACATTTGAGCAATGATGTCACTAAAATGGCACAGTGCAGAGGATTAGCATTTGGAATTGGTATACAAATGCAGGTCATCTGTATTCACCCCCTTGAGCTTTTCCATATTCTGCAGTGTTACAATAAAAAGTCCTTAATATTTTTTTGAATGCGAGATTTCAATAAATAAAAGCTTGAAACGTTTCATTCTGTGTGTAATGAATCTATATAATATATGGGTCTCACTTTCTAAAATGAGTGACAAAATACTATTGAACTTTACCACTATATTCAGATTTTTTCAATGTACCTATTCATTGAGGTTTTTGATTTTAAAACATTCCTATGTAGCTTTGACAGCATGCTTAATGTCATCTGAGTATTGGAACATGAACCTTATCGTTTGTTATTTATGTCGCATTCAGAATCAATGGCAAGTGCATGGCAAGTGCAACCTAATGCATGCCACCGGAATGTGGGAGGATACGGGAATAAACCCAAGCAGTCAGAGAGAACATGCAAACTATACACAGATGGGAGTCTGAGGTCAGAATCAAAGCACATTCACCGCTGTGCCATCCTATTGTAGACTGGAAGAGTTTTTATTAAGAGGCACAGTATTTATATTGTGATCACAAGTGTACAATAATTAATTATGTGTGAGATTTAGCAGCTGGACCAGAACTAGTCTACATTTAATGTTTTCATAGGGGTGAATATTTATGCAACTTTTATACTTTTTGGGCATGAATAATGTGTGAACTGTACTCACCAAACACTTTATAATATACACCTGCTTGTTTCTAAACATTGTTCACTTTATCAGTTCCACTTATCAGACAGAGGCACTTTGTAGTTCTACAATTACAAACTGTAGTCTGTTTCTCTACATACCTGGTTAGTCCCCTTTTATCGGTTCTCCAATGGTCCAGACTGCCACATTACTACCACAGATCAGGTACTATTTGGGTGGTGGATCACTAAGCACTGTAACGACACACGTATTGTGAAGTTTTGCTGGTACAATTGAACCCTTCATCAGCGCTCAGAGTATGCTGCCTAAGGGAAGTTGGTGGCTGGACAATTTGGTTGGTGGACTACGCTCAACCAAGTGGTGACAATGAGATGCTTAAGCCCCATTTACCAAGAAAACTTCGACATGGACATGCCCATGGACATTTATGAAGCTGAGGGCATGAGACAACAGGTACTGTGCTGGAACTTTGTTGAGGTGAGCTCTGCATGCAGCACGGTAGCATTTTTATAATGACTGTACTGTTGCCCGTTTGTAACGCTGTTTTAACCGGGAGGTGACGTATAGAACTGCGTACTGTCCATTAGCAACGCCGTTTTGATCACCTCGGTTGCTGGTTAAAACTCCGTTGGGTATACCGGTGAGGGCTCTATACGCCTTTGATTAGGGATACAACGTCGGCCGCCGAATAACGGCGGTGTAAACTGCGACACTACAGGAAGGCAAAGGATGAAACAGCGACTAAAAAGTATCAAACGCCGTTGTTCACGTTGTCTCCATTGTCACATCATCTCCATTTTTTCCACGATTCCCGGTGAAGCTGGAACTAAGCCACGCCCCCTAGCACCGGCTTTAACAACTGTGTTTGATCCCTAAGACGGCCCTGGAGGAGCCAAACGCTCTTCCGAGACGCTTCCGGGAGCTCTTACAATCTATGTGTAAACAGGGCTTTAGAAACTTCTTTCAGCCACTCATACCAGCACAAAACACACTAACACCACATTGGTGTTACAGCAATCCTGATAATGATCCACAATCCAAATAATACCTGATACGTGGTGGTCCTGGCAACTGGAGAACACAGTGAAGGGGACTAACACTATGCGGAGAAGCAGATGGACTATTATAATTATCTGTAACTTTAGAACCAAATGCATCTCTATGGCTAGTTGAACTAATAAAACAAACAAATGTAGAAACAAGGCATACTTAAAGTGATAGTTGGGTGTATATCAACTATTTAATTGTAGTCAAGAATAAAAACAATCAAAGGCTTCTATTCTAAATATTGCAAACTTATTTCCTTCCCAGATTGTGAGATACTGAATGTGGAAAACGCAAATACCTTAGTTAATCGTGTTTTTAACCACCTTAAATACTAGCTAACAATTAACATTGACAGATGGCTCAAATCGCAGAACACACTCACCATCTCATGCAGCAGCACATTTCCATCTTTAGTCAGCTTGATGTCTCCAGCTCCAGACACAAGCCTGTGGAATCATAACACAAGTTAACACAACCCTAAAGCTGAACCCTGATCAGTTTTTAAAATGTGACTGAAAAACAACTAAACGAAAACATTGCTAATTACAAAGATTTGTAGAAAATCCATACTAATACTGTGGAAGCTAACAGGACCCCATAACGAGATTAGCAGCAGTGCTGTAGAAGGGCGGGACAAGCAACCGGGATGCTCAGAAAGAAACATGTAAATTGCAGAAAGTTTTTATAAATTATTATTTATTTCAAAAGTCACCGCAAAAAGAAAATAAATGAAAGAACACTGTTTACAGCAGCAGCCTTAGCGCTAAACAAATGAGAGGCTATGCTAACGTTAGCCGGTTATTGTCAGACTCCTAACAGAAACCATGTGGATCACAGCTAACGGGAACTAGCTAAGCTACTTAGCTCGATAAATGTATCTTTTACCAAGCAATTACCACATTACTAACTACTAATTAATACAGCGCTTCATTTACACAGCAAAAGTAAATATACTCGTCATGACTAAGCAAAAAATATACTTATTAAAACTAGCAAGCGGACGCCATGTGAGCAGCGTGGCAAATCACTCCTCACTAACTACATACTGCACACTACATGAGGTACAGAAGTCATTGTGTAATGCACTACTAGTAGTGCACTACTAATCAGCGTATACGCCGTTTAGGATCGAACCCTGCCTAATCACGTTTTTGCAGAAACGCTCACATTTTCATGGTTCCTTTTGGTCCCAGGTTGCTCTTCAGAACATCTTGAAGTCCCCGAGCAGCACTGATGTTCACAGCCAGAGCCGCCTGAGCTCTGGCCACCTCGGCTTTCGGATTAAGGGCCTTTACAGCAGCCATTGTGTCGCGTCTCCACCACACAGTCAGGCCACTCTGACAGGCTAACGGAGAGAGAACGAGCACCCGGCCTTCGAGAACACTCTACACACGCGCGTTTTGGTCCCGCCTACCAAAGCCATTGATTGGATGGAAGAGATAGCGCTGGAAGATAACCAGTGATGATTGGTTAACTGTGACGCCTGTCAGATATGAAGAAAGATGGCTGATGATAGACATAGGAAGTACGTACATTTCGAACAATACTTATTATCGTGTAGTCAGTTTGAAATAACTAATTCGTTAATATAAAACATGCCTTTGGAGTGTGGGAGGAAACTGGATCACCCGGATTAAACCCACACGGACACGGTCCACCCTGCTGCACCTGGGATCGAACCCAGGACCTTTTGCGCTTGGGAGATGAGAGCGTTAACCACTGAGCCACACAGCCTTTAATATTTTCTGTCTAAATTTTCATTTTATTGATTTTGAATGTCTTATAGAAAACTTACACAAACCAATAACCAACTATGAATTAATTCGTTCATTAATTAATTAATTCATTCATTCATTCATTCATCCATCCATTCATCCATTCTTATCTTATCTGATTGTTTTTGCTTTGTTTCTTGCAGAATTTCTTTTCACCCTGTATTTCTATTTGCTTTTCTTTCATTCTTTCTTTTTACCCTTTTTCTTCTGTAGTTTTATCATTTAATTTTTATAGGTTTCTAGCATAGTTTTCTCTCACTCTGAATCTTTCTTTCTTTCTTTGTTTTTCTTCACTCATTTCCACAGTTCTGTTTCTGATTTCTAGTTTCTGCTTTTCTTTCGTTCTGCCTGTATTTACTCTTCCTGTTAAACCTTTCATAGTTTCTATCAATGCATCCATCACTCCCTTCATCTCTTCTCTTATGATATTTATATTTCTTTTCGTTTCATCATTGTCATATTAATAAAGTCCTATAAGACACAGTTAGTTTAATGAAATTTATGGGAGCTCATCTGAACCTGTAGCTGAATGCTGAATCCTTTGTTTTGTCTCTTATGCAGCCTGCATTAAACATCATATTTGAAAAGGCTAACTAATGTTGTTCTTGTCAAGTACACATTTATTGAGGAAATGTGAATCAACATGAATAGAACTGACTAACTGAGCTATCTGAGTTTTTTTATTATAGTAATAACAGATAAGAGGAGGTAGAATCTATACCTGCATCTACAAAAGGAAATACAGTGTATGCAACCTATGCAAAACCTGCAAAAATCTGAACTAAATGCATAGTGGACACAGTGGTTTTTACTTTGCAAGCACTGTGACATATCAAATTAATGGGACACGATGTGCAAACCCAACATGTGAACACAACCAAAAAATATAAAATTCATATGCTATCACAGCTACTTCAGAGGGCAAAAATATTAGCCTGGTCTCGTCCCACGGTGGCTTCTTGTGTATCCCATAGGGAACTCAAAGCTCTGGGTGGATCAGGCTTGTTTTTGAGTTTTTTTAACCTGCTGAAAACCAAGAATAAAAAGTATCTTACAATTTTTGTTTACTGGTGAACAGAATGTCCATTAAAAAGGACATAAATGAATGGGCCTGGTCTCAGGAGGATATATAAACTAACAAACTCGAGTTAGTTTATCACATAAGGGAACCTCATAATAATCAACCCACTAAATAATTACCAGCTTTACTAGTTCACTAAACTATGCTGGTACATTGTTTAAATTTTCAAAATATTGCATAAAGTACTAAACATCTACTGAATCCGCATTATAACCTGATGACTTCAACCACTACTCCTGATTAAACATTTTAGATTAACCATTATAAACTTGTTCAGGTACAACCAAACACCTCCTACATCCCACACCAGACTACATAATCCCCCACCTAACATAATCTGTAGTGGTGTAATGCATTATGGACCAGAAGGTCCTGGGTTCAAATCCCGCCTCTGCCAAAATGCCACTGTTGGGTTTTTGAGCAAGGCACTTTGGAAACACCAATTAAATTAACACACATACTATATACATACAAAAAATAAAATAAAACAAAATCCATCTATATTCAAAAACAATATAAGAAAAGGGGGCCCTAAACAGAAAGCTGTGGAAAGGACATAAAGAAAGCAATAAAATAAAATTTGTCAGTAGCACCCCTCTGATTAAACCTGTTCTCCTCGAGGTATAAAAAGTACATAACATCTGTCAGCCAGAGGGAATGATGAGGGAAAGCGAGACTTCCAACTTACAAGAATGCTACCAAGGCCTTTGCTCTAGAACGTTGAGCCTTATTAAATGACTCAGATAGCCCTTGTAATCTGCAATGTATGCAATGGTAAACACATTCCCAAAGCTGGGAGATACAGTGGGTACAGAAAGTATTCAGACCCCTTTAAATTTTTCACTGTTTCATAGCAGCCATTTGCTAAAATTAAAAAAGTTCATTTTATTTCTCATTAATATACACTCAGCACCCCATCTTGACAGAAGAAGACAGAAATGTAGAATTTTTTGCGAATTTATTAAAAAGGAAAAACTGAAATATCACGTGGTTATAAGTATTCAGACCCTTTGCTCACTACTGGGTAGAAGCTCCCTTTTGAGATAATACAGCCATGAGTCTTCTTGGGAATGATGAAACAAGTTTTTCACATCTGGATTTGAGGATTCTCTTCCATTCTTACTTGCAGACCCTCTCCAGTTCCGTCAGGTTGGATGGTGAATGTTGGTGGACAGCCATTTTCAGGTCTCTCCAGAAATGCGCAATTGGGTTTAGATCAGGGATCTGGCAGGATCAGTCAAGAATGGTCACAGAGTTGTTTCGAAGCCATTCCTTCGTTATTTTAGCTGTGCACTTGGGGTCATTGTCTTGTTGGAAGGTGAACCTTCGGCCCAGTCTGAGGTTCTGAGCACTCTGGAAGAGGTTTTCTTCCAGCATATCTCTGTACTTGGCCGCATTCATCTTTCCTTCAATTGCAACCAGTCGTTCTGTCCCTGCAGCTGAAAAACACCCCATAGCATGATGCTGCCACCACCATGTTTCACTGTTGAGATTGTATTGAGATTGTAATCCTGTCCCAAAATTGTATGTTTATCTTGGACTCATTAGTATATGCACTCATCTCAGTTTCAGAAACTGATCTCCCAGGATTCAAATTCGATCTAGTTTAAGATGCTGTTTCATTTGGATGTATTTCTTTTTTCATTATACAGTGTTGTTTTTTTACTATTGGTCAAACTTTGGTCAACACAATTAGTCAACACAGCTATCTAGCAGGAATTTTCTAGAGCACTTCACGCTTCTTTCTGCTGACAAGCTTCATGGAGAGTCTGACTTCATTTTCCAGCAGGACTTTACACCTGACCACACTGCCAATGGTACCAAAAGCTGGTTCAATGACCATGGTGTTAATGTGCTTGATGGGTAAACTCACCTGATCTGAATCCTACAGAGAATCTATGGGCTATTGTCAAGTGGAAGATGAGACACCAAACCTAACAATGCAGTTAACCTGGCTGATCGCCTCCAGGCCACACCGCATTGATGCAGTAATTCATGCAAAAGGTGGAACAACCAAGTATTGAGTGCATAGAAATGAACATACTTTTTAGAAGCCTGACATTTCTGTTTAAAATATTGTTTTTATTGATCTTATGTAATATTCTAATTTTCTGGGATTCTGAATTTTGGGTTTTCATTGTCTGTAAGCCACAATCATCAAAATTTCAAGGAATAAAGGCTTGAAATGTTTCAACTCTGCGTAATGAATCTATATAACATATGCATTTCCCTTTCTGAAATTAGTGACAAAAATATTGAGCTTTTTCAATTTAATTTTTTTAGATGTTATCTGTATTGTGAATTTCCGTAAGTTAAATAAAGAATTTTAGCATGTGTATAACATGGGTGCTGTATATATGGTAGCATTCCTCTCATGTTTTCAGTGGTCTCTCTGATACAAACGTACTGTTTGCACATAGTTTTGGTTTTTTTTGTTTTTTGTGAAAATACCCTCTATTTGTTACAGTAGCATAAAACTGACTACAGTACTAACGTATTATTTCACAGAACTTGGCGCCATCATTATGCACTGCATACCTCGAAAAAGCATTTTTTTTAAAATAAAATAAGGGAGGGCAGGGTATATCAATCGGGATCACTCGAGTGAAATTTATCTCAAGTCCTTTTACAATAAAAGCATGTCTCAAAGCAAATTTACAAACATCTTGGCCCACAGACTTGCAAGCCCAGGGCATGCTTCAGAACCTTTGTTAACATGTATTAACTGAGTGATCAATCAACGAAGAGGTTCTACCAGTTTGTAAACATTCTGGTTCACATACAGTACTGTGCACAAACCTTTGAACACAATTAGATGTACCAACGTTTTAGAAGTGGTATAAAGACCATATATAGTTATTTCTCAGTCTTTTCATTTGAATACAATCATAAACTATAGGAAATTTGTACTATTATAGCATTGCTAAGACAATACACCAGATGTCCTAAGACTTATGTTCAGTACTGTATCTTGTGCGATATAAAGATTAGCTCGAAAAAGGGAAGACAATAAGATGTTCACTCAAATTTAATTCAGTATATACACTATATGAAGCAGTGGAGGTTAAATAAAACTACAATAACCATTACAAATCAATCCATAATTTAACCAGAATTTTACTTTCATTGTGTAGACCTACAACTGTTGGGTTTCCTAGTCATTCTCAACTGGAATGAAGCCATATCCAACATTTCTGATCACTGGTACTGTGTTTAAATTATTATACAATTCTTTTCACAAGCCATGGCGATGATTAGTAATTAATGAAACAGAGTGCACAGAGATGCCAAAACAATTGGCGTTAACTGAAGTGAAGGGGGATCGTGCATATAAAGAAGCATTTAAACCATTTTCTATACAGTTTCAGCCATCTACTGCCTGTCTTTGTTCTCAAGCGTATCATTCTGCAGCAGTCAGTTCTATATCAACAATACAGAGCATCATTTTAGCAAACCAAACAAACTACAAATCCAACAGTGCACATCTCACTACCAGGGTTAATTTTCACTATCCATGAGTTTCCACTTACAAATCGGTTAGCTACCATTATGAAAATTAACCACAGTAAATATGTAGAGGGCAAAAACATTAACAAGTCCCATTTCAGGATGTTTTATAAGATAAGCCGCACACAAAGCCTATGGGGGTCTCCTATTTAAAAAAAAAAAAAAAAAAAAAACCTTTAGAAAATGATGACCATGTTAGAAGTTAAGCAAAGCTCATAAAAAGCAATGGAGAGCAGGCAGACGAGTTACCAATCCCATATAGTATGAACAGCAATGGTAAAACTTAAGTCAAGCAAAACATCCTGACTGGGATTTAATGAAAATTTGCCGTGGTGTAACCACTATAGTGCTTTAGAAAAACGAGAGGAGAAAAAAGGCTTCTGGAACAAAAAGGGAGAGAAAACAAAAACAAAACAAAGAGGACCAGAATGATACAAACAATCTTTTATGAACTGAGCAGACATCCATGGCAGTGCAAATCCGGACTGACATCTGGTTTTAGTCTCTTTGCAGGTTTCTGTTGAGGCTGTCAAGGGAAAACTACTTAAGAGGTGAACTCTTCATAGGAATCATTATTCTTGATTCCATGTGCTGAATCAGAGGAACTAAAGGAGAAAAAAAAACTTTAAATCCATAAGGTAATGCATTGAAAAAGAGTACAATTTTCTAAACAACACTTTAAACAGGGATTCCAGATCACTTGAATAATGTTCCCAGAGATCATGAGAGGTGAACTACAGAACTACAATTGGCCCCAGTTCCTGCAGTACAAACTCCATGCTTCATCAGTTCTATGAACTATCAAACAGTTTCTTCAGTGCAAAAGCAATTCTTGACTCACCTGTGTAGTAGACGATTTCATCCCACCCTTCATGTTGCCAAGCTGCATTCCTAGTTTCCTCCCTTGACTGCAAATCTTTGTAAGCTAGGACAGGACAACAATATTAAACCAGCTACTTCAACCATATTCAGTTAGTCAATGAAGAACCACATAACACCACATGACCTTTCCATGACTTTAAATAGAATCAAACCTGGTGCTCCAAATATACTTTGTTTTCATGATTGTTTCAGAACAAGGTTCAGATAAAGAATAGTCAGTTAATGTGAGTACTTATATTGCCACCTTTCTACCAGTTTGGCACATGCAATTCGCCAGTCATTTCTACAAGTAACATTATGTGCATGACCGCCCGCTGTAGGAGAAGTGTCACAAGTCAGAGTGTGCCCTCTCCTTCTTTTTACTGCCAGGTAGCAGACTTTTGAGGAACAAACCAATGATGGATTAATGAGCCCCATCTGACCTGCCTTCCCTCAGGCACACTACTGGGCTAGAGCATTCAACTGCTGCTCCACACAAGTCCCTATTACCCCTTTCACATATAGGAGTATTTTGTCGTGGCATTGCCTTTTCGCGTGATTATGCGAGTTTACTTGGAATGTCGAGGGTGTGTCGTAGCTCTTTCAAGCTTTTTTTGTGATTACGGGAGGGCATAGCCTAAAAATGTTTGATTTTCTCATGCCTTGACGTCGAGACCCACGATTTCACGCATTGTCGTAGTTTGTCGAAGCCTGTTGACGACGAATCGTGGTCTGTCAGAGGATTCATGCCATTTCAAAGACATAAATGCATTAGAAATGCCATTTACATTGTCGGATACAAGTTTCTCCTCTGTGTTCATGAGAGACACCGGAGATTCCTCCAAGCTGGTGTGCAGGACTGATCAACAGATACCGATTACCACGACAGATTACCACAAATGTTACATTTATTGCTTGATTTATTGTTACAGTGCCTTGCGAAAGTATTCGGCCCCCATGAACCTTTCAACCTTTTGCCACATTTCAGGCTTCAAACATAAAGATATAAAATTGTAATTTTTTTTGTGAAGAATCAACAAC
>JAVSBU010113491.1:0-13156 GCA_033118015.1 Loricariichthys derbyi
CTTATCCCATCTGTGAAACATGGTGGTGGTAGTATCATGGTTTGGGCCTGTTTTGCTGTATCTGGGCCAGGACGGCTTGCAATCATTGATGGAACAATGAATTCTGAATTATATCAGAGAATTCTAAAGAAAAATGCCAGGACATCTCAAGAAAAGGTGAGTGAACTGATGACAAATGTAATATGCATATTACACTTTTTTTACAGTTTTGCAGTACCAGTGGTGTGTAGAACACAGTTCAGCATTCAGTTTCATTGCTGCTTCAAACAAAACCAATGTTAGTTAACACACTTAAACAATACTGCCAGCTGTAATCATCTGTAGTGCTGTACAGTACTGCGTATTTCTAAATCAATATGTTATGGCTGTCAAATGGGAAGCTCTTGAATATGGCAGTATGCATGGGGAGACGTTATAGGGCACAAACACCAGCTGCTGAGAGAGAGAGAGGAACAAAATCATGCTTGAACACAGAAGAGGCTGGGAAAAGCACATGGCTCACACTGAGTCAGCCTCTTTGGGCCAGACCTGCAGATGTTCTAGGCATTCATAAACAGTTACTCATTGTAAATTGAACACTGCAAGAACAAAAACATTGGCATTTTCTAACCACATGTCTGGCACAGGCAGAATGTTTTTGTGCTTAGCATTTCTAGGAATCTTGCCCTGACTCAACGGTATTGGAAAACACTCGAGCCAGGAGCATCTATTGATTAATTTAGCTGCATGAGTGCCACTTCCTCTAATGGGGAATTAGCTCAGACTAATGCTGTCATTATCAGAAATGAATGCACTCATAGACAGATTCTAAATCTGTAATGCTTGCTAGTCTTGCTGCTTTGCAAAGTATTTGCTTAAACACATGTCCTCAAACCACCGTGCCACTCAAAAGACCGCCAATTACTAATAAGAAAAAGTAGTCTGTTTACAATCCAACATCAAGATACAGATGAAATTGGATGTGTCAACACAAATCTACCTGTTCCTACACCACTTTCCTTTCTGCCTCAAATGAAAATTCTGACCCAGTCCATATGAACATTCCTGGAAAGCCCTGCGGGACACTCAGACCATCCTCTCTCATTAACTTAAAGGTCAGTAGGATCTGCTGAGAATAGGGGTATAAATCCCCACTAAAACTAAATGGAAAAATCATAAACATGTCCTAAACCAGTCGCCAAACCTCCTATAGGGTTCAGGGAGGCACTGAAAATGCCATGTGAGCTAATTTAAAGTCTGCTTTATAATATCAATTTTAATTACCCATTACATTTACATAAAAAGCTTCAGAAAGTAAGTATTTTCTTCTAAAACCATAAAGTAGGACAGAGCTCTTTTATTTTATTTGAATGATTTTAAACTGCTGAAATAGTTTATAGACCAATATGAGTAACGTCACTATGTTTTATTAGCATTTAATGTAAGTCTACTGCAAACATGACTCTGACCAACAGTCGTTTGTCAAGAATCAATGTAAAGGCCCTGTCACAGTGCCAAAATTTGCCTGTGCGAATGACTTGTGGAGAAAAAAAATTGATATTCGCGATACTTTCGTCATTTTCGTAATTCACATGTAATACATTCTTTTTATGTCCACAAATGTTCGCAATCATCTGCCATAGCAAAAAATCTCCGCACTCAAATTTTGAGCTGCTCAAAATTTGATTTTGGAAAAAATTCCATTCTGAGTCTGCAATGCAGCCACCATTCTTTCACAACACATCCATGGTTATGTCCTTAATACATTCACACATTTCAGTTGTAAGTTCGCATATTTCCACAATTATTTGCCGAAAATTAATATGTAGCAAATATATTAAGAATATATTGCTGTCATAAAACGTTCATGTGGCAATTGAAATATGAATGAACCAAAAGGGAAATGAATGCAACATCCATGTTGCAATCGCAACAGGAATGAGTTCCAAACATGATGTGAACATGATGTGACCGTAATATATATAACATATATATTACGGTCACTGAAAATACTATAAAAAGGCAGGCGAAGTTAGATTTCTTTCAGTTCAGTGTCAGCATTCAAGAAGTTCACATCACAGAATGGACAAACCAAGACGTATAGGAATTGCAGCAGCACTTTAACAACATAATAATTTAATTTTCAGACTGCATCAACTAATTAGAAAAAGAAGAAGAAGAAGATGTAGAAAGAATGCATTACCTGGCTTGTGGCTTTGCAGTGCAGTTTAAAACCCCACTGAAATAATGGCTTCCTGCCGGTGAGAGTTTAGAGGAGAAAACAACAGATATATTCCTTCGGTGTTGGAGTTTTTGTAATCCAGACATCCTCCATGCAAAACATTTAAAAAGACTGAACATTGAGTGAATGTTCTCACTCCCATGACGTGCGCAAAACTCCTGCTTTGTTCTCCACGCATGCGCAATGCGTTTGTAAAACATTAGCGAATCACCAGTTTTATCCGCAAATCTTCATGAACACATAAGCAATGAGCTCGTTTTACTTCCTTCATGCTTCCTTAATGCTTACGTAACACATTCTTCATTGGCGGCCTTTTTTTTTTTTTTTAATCTCATTGCAGATGACTGCGGAAATTTCAAAATTAAAGTCAAAACTCATTCGCAAATACACGTTTTGGCACTGTGACAGGGCCTTAATCTTGGCAACATGGTGTAAGACCTGCAAATACTAACAGACTGTATGTTTAGATTTGAACAGCTAATTACCATGTAAGAAATAAAGTTTTACATAAGGAAGAATTTAAAAATGATTTGATATAACAGCACAGTATAATATCTACTCCCTGCACAACAAACAAATCACCTTGCATGTTTAAGGTGCTAGTAAATTAAGGCTCCTGAAGGTGGCGTTGCACATGGATGATCGGGCTATATAAATACCTGTGGGGTGTACAATATCATTTATAGATTGAGAAGGGGTGGTACAGTCCACTGAATGTATTGTTCGTTGTGTGGAAAATGGGTCACAAAGCAGACTGGAAAAAGTAATGATTGCATTTGGATATTCCAAAGACCATAGTGTGAAGGAAGTAGCTGAATTTGCAGGTGTATTAAAGTGTAAGATCAGCAGCAATGGCAAAAAACCCAGTCTACAGGAAAATTCTCACATAAGTGTGGGCTTAAGATGAAACTGGCAAACAGGGATCGCTGGTATGTTTCACAGCTTGTAAAAATATAAGTTTTGAAACAGCTACTTCTTTCACACTATGGCCTTTGGCACGACCAATTGCAATCACATCACTGCTTTTCACCAATCATTAACATCCACTTCGTGACCCATTTTCCACACACTGAACGAGACATTCACTGCACTGTACCACCTCTTCTCAACCTTTGAATCTCATCACACACCCGGTATGTATTTACAGCCTGATCAACCTCATGCAATGCCATCTGTAGGATCAGTATTACCAACTTAAACACACAAGGTGAGTATGTTTTTGTCCATACATGTTCATCATTTTAACAATTTAGGTTGAGTTTCCTACATTAAGCATCAGTATAACAACAGTGGATCAAACATTCACCTATCCATGCCATAGAGTTAACCAGAGTGCTCCAGAAGACTTGTTTTTATTCTAATTAGACTACTTTATGAGGGGTACCGTATTTTCCAGACCATAAAGTGCACCAAATTATAAAGTGCAGTATCAATGAATGGATCTAATTCCATTTATAAGGGACATCAGATTATAAAATGCATTCAGAGAAACAAAACAGTCAAATAAGTCAAACTTTATTCAGCTCATTCACAATAACTCTCAACATTGTTCAGTTATAAGATAAAATAAAAAAAATAATACACTCACTTTTTCAGTTCATTCCTCCTCCATAAACCCATCAAATTCTCCATCCTCAGTGTCTGAGGTAAACAGTTGAGCAATTTCATCATCAATCATGTCCAGATCTTTCTCATCATTATCAGAGTCAGTCTCATTGCTGTTACTTATTTGTTTAGTGATGATTCTGCCCTTCGTGAAAGTTCTAATAGAGTTGAATAGAGACTGTAGAGACGCTTCTACCTGCTGTTCAATAATCCACTGTTCAAGTTTGTCCTCTAATTGTGGCCATTATGTTTTGTTCCCTCAGAAACTCTGTTTGGTTTGTTTGGTTTTAATTTCAATCTGTAGAGTAAAAAGCTCGAGCAAATGTTTCTCCTCTAACATTAAAGTACCGTAAAACAGTGTGTAGATGCGCATTAAAACTCTCTGTGTAGATAGCATTTGGTCTTCTCTGTTTGATCTTCTTTACTTGCCACAAATCATCTTCTTGCTTCCTCCACTTCCATACCATTGATTCATTAATGTTGAATTCTCTCACAGCTGCTCTATTCCCATGTTCTACTGCATACCTGATAGCCTTGAGTTTGAAATCCGCTTCATAAGCATGTCTCTTAACAGGCACCATTTTGGGGTTCTAATAAATACACCATAATATTATGTTGAAGTACATTATATATTACTCTGCGAGGCCAAGAATCTGTCAAGGGCTTCAGCTTCGTTGCTTACCAAATGCCATTCTAAAACATTTTGAAAGATTTTTGAGCACCATTTACCACATAAAATCAGTTCGAGGTCAGTAAGCACAACCAGAATCCATATATAAGGCACATTGGATTATAAGGTGAACTGTCAATTTTTGATCAAATTAAAGGATTTTAAGTGCGCCTTATAGTCTGAAAAATATGGTAGTTTAAAACAGTCTTTGTCTTCTAACATGTAGATTGGTGTACAATAAAACACAACTTCTCTCTGTTCCACCTTGTTACCAAGATTGGATCAGAGCACAGATCTGATCAACCACAATACACCATGCCATGAATCAATGAGGGCTACAGACCTTGCTTGAGGGTAAGAAAAGGTGGTGTGAATAGTGCTAATGTTCCCGAAAACTGTTCTCATGTTATATTTCTGCGTTAGTTCTGTTTCAGTAAATGTTCTAAAGATAGACAAAAAGCTTACCCACATACAATAATTATTAGCTTGTCAAAGTAGTACATCAGTAATTATCTAATTACTATTCTGGCATGACGTTTAGCATGTGGTTAGGGGAGCAGACTCAGGACTAGATGTACGCATTTTTAGGCACAATTAGGCCCTGTTCTGTCTTAAAACCTGCTATTCTTTGTACATAATTGACATACAGGCCACACAGTCCATGGTCTGTGTACATGACAGCACAGAAACTCATATGTGATAGAGGATCAACTCAGAATGTGGGAAGTCTAGGCAAAGCAGACGATTATGTATTACATTAAATATTTCCAATTAGTAGTTCATCAGTGGTTACGCATGAATTATCTGCAACAACATGCTGCTGAAAGAAGGAAGCCCTTTCTGCAACTAACACCTGACCTGGCCATAAAGTAATCAAACCTGGGTCTGAATAACAAGCTACATAATACAAGGTCCATTGTGAAAGTCACGCAGACCAACATTTCTAAAGAGAAACAACAGAATTTAGCTCAGCATTCAACACTATTCTCCTTAAAATGACTCACAATGATTTGACTATTTTGCTCTGGGGAAGAATATCTGTGATTTGCATCAGTGGTTTTAACCTCACACCTGGGTCATATATTGGATGTAGTAACACCTTGTCCTTCTGTCTCCAGCCTCTTTTGCTCCTTATCATTTTGCACCATGAGCCTAACTTCACTTACTCTCTGCTTTCCATGCCTTTATCACCCTTTTCAGACCTCTCATCTTAATAATTATACTTTTTCCCTCTCTTTTTATCTCGTTTCCCTGCAGTTAAATAAGCGTTTGAAACTTGCCATTATATAGGACTGTCCTCCTTATTTCTACACCTATTTCCTACACATTCTTGGTGTGAAGCAGAGCTTGTGGCTGCTCCACATGTATACTGCAATTATAAAACACCGCTGAATCACAGTTCTGTTCAAGGTTAGTTACATCCCACAAAAAACCCCACTAAATACTAACAATGCACAGACAGGTTGAGGCAAACCTCATTTGTGAGATGGGTGATTCTATTTAAAGATAAGGAAATCCATGGAATAAGTTAAAGAAATCCAACGGAGAAGTGAAAGTCTGGCTCACAGGAGATTAAAACTCATTACCTAAGGTTGCAACTACTACTAAACACACAGGTGCTATTTTATTACATTTCATAAATTAACCTGCTCACCGCAGACTGTCCTCTAGCCAACTATTTACATAGCCAAAACAGACACACAATGTCCACAACACAGTCAGTTAAACAACGGCCATAAATTGAGATGCGTAACCTAATCCAGTGAGTAGATCTAAATACTACAGGTAAGAGCTGTTTAATAACCAATACGATGAAACAACAATTATAATAAATGACAACGGCATTATGCTCTGCATAATGTTCGCCTCCTTTCACCCTGTTCCTCAGTGTTCAGCACCTCCACAGATCAGATACTATTATGGTGGTGGATCATTCTCAACACTCATGTGGTGGTGGTGTATTAGTGTGTGTTGTGCTGGTACGAGTGAACACAGCAGTGCTGCTGGAGTTTTTAAATGCTGTTCACTCATTGTCCACTTTATTAGAGGCATTTACTGTTAAAAGGCATAGTCCCTGCTCTGCAACCGTTAAAGCTCAGAGCCGGCACGCCGTTCGCCCCGAAGCCAGCATAAGATCTCGCATGCGCGCAAGGCAATCACGGCGACAAGGAACACCTGAACGGATGCCCATAAAATAGTGGAGTCCGACAGAGTTCCTTGTTGCGTCTTTGATTGCCTTGTGTGTCATCCTCGTTGGCTACTCTCTCCAAAAAGTAACGTTCGCTTATCATTGCTTTGCGCTATCGCTCCGGCTTCAGTTTAATGCATCCTCTGGTTTTTTGCATTCTTGCATCATCGGGAGTTCTCGCGTGATTTCGGTTTCAGTACTTTTCGTTCACGTTTCGGCTTTGGGAATTTCTGTTCGTATTTCAGCCTCGGGTTTTTAAACGGCAGCCTTTTGAGTTTTGTTTTGCATGTGATGAACTTAGCTTACTCACGTACCTTTCATTTGCTTTTGTTTTTTCAGAGCTCAACTCTGTGTTTTAGTTTTCCCATTCCCTTTGGTTATTTAGTTGTTTTTTGGCGCTCAAGCGGTCTTGCTACTTTTCTTAACTCGCCTTTTTTCACTACTCTCTCTGTATCTGCCCTTTCGTTCTCCCTGCCTTTCCGCACTCTCTCCATCCATCCTTTTTCCCCTACCTTTCGCCCATACCAGTCCTAGTGGCGACATTCCTGGTGGTTACCCCTCCCCGTAGGGATATGGGTACCGGCTTTCCCACCAAGGGGGGAGACGGAGTGGGCACCAGTATGGCCGAGGTAACCGACAGGGCTTTAGACAGCATAGGGTCATCTGGGACCCACCTAAGCTCTCGCCACCCTACACGTTTTATTGCACGCCCTCTGGCATTCACCCCCAGCACTTAGGTCCATCATTCCCCACAATTATGACATTTACCTTATTGCTTTAGAGACAGATCTGTTGTTTCTGTTAGTCATCATCTAATTCTTCATCAGTGCTCACAGGACGCTGCCTACAGATGTTGCTGATTTCTAAATTTTTGTTGCTTGATTATTCTCAGGCCAGTTCTCAGTCCCAGATGATACTATGGTGTTTAAGAACTCCAGCAGCACTGCTGTGTCTGATAAAGCACAACACACGCTAACACACCACCACCACATCAGTGTGACTGCAGTCCTGAGACTGATCCTCCACCATAATAGTACCTGATTTGTGGTGGTCATGTGGGGGTTCTGACCATTAAAGAACAGGGTGAAAGGCTAACAAACTATGTAGAACAGATGGATTGCAGTGTCTAATTGTAGAACTACTTGTATATTTCCTCTCTCATTAATTTCATTAATTTATCTATTGTTCCTGACCTATCTAATAACTTGTGCCAGATATTTACATTTATGGCATTTAGCAGATGCCTTTATCCAGCTCGACTTACAATTGATACAGTCTTGCATCGAAGCAATAGTGGGATAAGGGCCTTGATCAAGAACCCAACTGTGGCAGCTTAGCAGAGGTGGGAATTGAACCATGGACCTTCTGGTCCAACATACAACACCTTAACCACTAGGCTATCACAGTCACAGATTGAAACAGTCGCTGCCACAGTTTTGGTTTATAACCTTATTAAAGGATACACCCACATTTAATATTGTGACATCTTGGATTTTTTTCATGTATAAAATAACACACAAACACACACATATTCCTCCACACATAAACACCCACATGCACAGTGATGCAAAATGTTGAACTCATCTACACAAACCCATAATAAGCGGATTACTGGGAAAAATCCAGGTGGATTTTATGAAATTTGGTACTGGCCTTATTCTGAAATAAATCAGATACATCTAATTGGATTATTAGCAAGCATGTAAATATATTTGAGTTAAGCATATACAGAACTAAGAACTAATAGTGCTTGTGGTTGAATATACACAAAATTCCTACAATCTGATTTTGATATGCAAATCAACAAGCACTCTTATTTCTATTCAAATAGTCTTGGCAGTTCTACTATTTTCTTTTAATGTCTAATGATAATAAGTGTGTTCTCATATATTGTTTCCAACTTGTTTTGTTCACCACAAATAACCAGAATTTGTCACCTACCCCTGGCTTAAATGATTAAACTAAAGCATAGAGTTAAGCCAAACACAAGCTGGCTCCTTATTTGAATAAGAAAGCTGAGGGGCAAAGACATTAGTTTTTCACTTGAGAATCCGTAATGTGATTTTGTAAAGGAAAAATTTTGTGAGGCAAATATTAAATCTTAAAAGTGAGGTTCAAAAGGTGAGCTCTTATAACCTCAGGTCCATATTAGTATGAAAAGTGCTGTATTTCTGCTGGAAATGTAGTTTGGAACAGATTCATGACTACTTAGCAGCGCCTGCACTCACATTTTCTTCAGAAGTTTCCTGTTCATTCATGAAAGTGTGCACTACTTACTTTGCTTTTCAATTCTTGTGAAAAAAAAGTGTCAGTTTTTTACAATGCTTCATGTTCTTTCTGAAGCAAAGGAATGCTGAACACCAGAATTAAATGCGCTTGCTGCTCATAGCCTCATGTGTGCTTCACAGGTTCTGCACGCTTCTCCTTCTCAGTTCCTTGCTCTCTTCTGTACCAGCTCGTGTCTTAAATACAACCGGAAACATGCTGCATTGTCACATAAATAGTGTGTGAGAGAGAAAGAGAGGAGCTGCTGAGTGACTCAATGTGCAGCAAAGAATATACACATGTTTAATGGAAAAAAATTGCTACTGAAAATCAATATGTGGTCATCAGTATTAAAAAAATCAATGAAAAGGAAAAACTGTTATTTAGTCAATGCCAGTATAATACAGTATCCCATATACCAGCACTAAGTACCGAATATAGTACATAGTATATAATATATAGTAATATAATACAGTATATAATACATGCTCAGAAAATGTCCACATCGTATGAAGTGCGATTCCATAGAATGTATCATGGATATTAAGCAATGATTATTATTATTATTATTACGTTGTTGCTGTTGGAATAAATGTTAAAATGATAGCTTTGCACAAAGTGCATAAACAAACGTTTATCCACAGCGTTTTCTTTTCTTTTTTCAATATAAGCACTAAATACATTTGAACATTTTAATTTTGTCACGATGTGGGGGCGAGATGTAAATGGGTACCCAAGTACATACATGAATGGTAGATTTTATTCAACTTAAAATAAGCCAACTCAAAGGAACTCAAACAAAACACAACACAAACCAATGAGCAACAGAACTTAAAAAGCCTTACCGACTGCTCCCCAGGCGCTAACGGAGCCAGGGCATGTGGAGACTACTAGGACACATCCAGGGTTAAGGGGCTGGTATACCGAGCTGGCCAACCACATGGGGACGAGGGTGAGGCATGGTGGGCAGCAATGAGTTCGCGAGCCAGAACGGTCAGCCCACAGATACCTTACCTTTTGAGGGCTTCCCCGTGTGGTCATCAGGCATGGAGTCCGACTTAAAGGAACCACATGTAGTTCCTTTAAGTCGGACTCCGTGCGTGATGACCACACAGGGACACATGACGGGCCGGGGGGGCCCTGATCGGCGCCGAGGGAATGCACACTGTCCCTACCCTATCACGTTAAGCCCTACCATACCTCAAGCCTCATGGCTTGACACCCTCATCCCTAACTCCCTTGGGCGCCATCGAGCTGAACTATTGCATCTACCCTGCTGCGCAATCTGCATCAGACGAAGTGAAAACGGACGCGACGCATGGTGGATCCACGCATCACCGAAACCCCGTCAGTCCCTGCACCGGCCACGCAAGCTGAAGACGAGCATTGGACATGTGCCGGGCTGTAGAAGAGTGGTGGAATCAATGGCGCCACACCGAACTGCTCTGTCACCGGCTTTTTATGGCCGGTGCCAGCTGAACTCCATTAGCAGGGATTAATGCCTTAATGCTGGGTTCAGCTCCATGTCAGCTCCACGCCAGACATCCCCTGCTAGTCGGGAGTAGATCCAGTGTAGATCGAGACATATTTAACTTCTGTTTCTATTTAGCAGACAGACTTATGCAGAGTGACACACAGCCGATACAATCATACAACCCAAGCAAAGAACCCAACGGTGGCAGGTGGCAGAGGTGGGATCCCTGGACCTTCTAGTTCCCAGCCCGGCGATTTTTAACCACTGTGCAAGCAGTATCCAAGTGATGAATGCTGGCACATCTACAGATGAGACTGTGCTGGAAACACCCCATTACACCTTTCAATCCAAGGAGAAGAGGACCTTGTTCCCATCCCTAACCAGACACATCCTTAGAAACTACTCAAACTGGCAATTCATGTGTGACAAGATGGGAATATGCAGAATTCGTGGGTGCACAGGAACGGCCAAAGTGATTCGCAAAACCTCACAGCACAGAAGTTTCAGACGGAGTGATGTCTCATTACACAAATATATACACAAATATATACACAAATACTTGATATGATATGATATGATATGATATGATATGATATGATATGATATGATATGATATATGATATGATATGATATACGATATGATATATGATATGATATATGATATGACACACTGCATGATACAAACCCATGCCTGTATCAACTCCAACATGTTTCAAGTGCTTTTCCCTGTTTGATTAATATGTTGACAGTTAAAAATATAGTGATTTTGTATTGCTCTCTGTACACTCTCTTATGATCTGCATTTTTATTAGCAAAATGTCTCGAAACAAGAAATTATATGGAATACATTTTACCATGGTTATCAAGTAAGCAAAAAATAAGCTTACTAATTAGTGATAGACTGATTAACCTGCATCAACTGATACCTGCACCCACAAGTCACATATCTAAAAATAGTATAGGAAATGCAAAGAAACTGTTCCCAACTTTACTTACAGCTTACAGCTCATAAACTGGGACTACTGAGTGATTAAGAGAGCATTCAATGAGGGTTTGGCCATTTTTGAAAAGATGAACACTTTGTCTATGGCATTACAACTTTCAGCTCTTAACTGGGACTGGGATTACAAACAAAAAGATGCTGGTACCATGAGCACTACCCTAACATTACTTGTTTTTTGCAAGTATTAACGCATTTTCATTTTTCCCAGAAAGAAGATGTAGTGATCTGGTAGTTAATTCTGTTGTTAAGTGCAATAAAACTTTTTATTTCGTTTTTATTTATTTAATAAAGACAAGATTCACATAGATACAGCTGAAATGCAAATCGGATATTTAAAGTGATATTTCTGCAGTAAGATCTATCTGAACTCCTAAACTGATTTCCCTCTATAATGGGGCTTTTTCCTCCCCACTATCCAAACGATTATCTCACCATAACGAATGGCAAGCTAAGAAAGACACCTGAGATATCAAACAAGACATTTCACACATGTGAAAGACAAACACACGCATATGAGTTAGGCTGCTCCCTTGTCAACATTTTTTTGGGTTTTTTTTTTCTCCTAGGCACAACACACAAGACACAGATAAGTGTGAGAGAATAAGAGAAGAAAGAACAAGTAAGCAAAAGTGAAATGGAAAGACGGCAAGTCCCATATTCAGACAGAGACAGAGAGTCTCCTGAGAAACTATATTAAGCTACCTTACTAAGTTTTTTAGTGCCACAACAATATAGCGAATTAGACAAAAATATTATACTTGGTCATTTATTTATTCAGGACAATGATCCAATATTATATATTAGTGAGAGGCAAAACCTCTAAGGTTAGCAGTTACTTTGCAAGTGAAATTAGTGTCAGGTGTTTCAGTGGACACCATTTTTATTTAAAGAACAGAGATCTATAAAAGTCTGCTCTTCACACCATACGTTTGTAGAAGTGTATCAAGGCACAAACAAATTAGATTTCTGAGAACCTCAGACAGAGTTGTTGATCCAATATTACAATTACAATATTATTATTATTATTATTAGTGAGTGGCAAAAGTATGTGAACCTTTGCTGGATTTTAGTGTTTTCCTTTCTCCAAACATAACACTTTTCTTTCAACCCAAAAAGTCCTATTTTGGTCTTATCCATCCACAAAATATTCTTCCAGTAACCTTCTGGCTTGTCCACATGATCTTTAACAAACTGCAGATGAGCAGCAATGTTTCTTTTGGAGAGCAGTGGGTTTCTCCTTGTAACCCTGCCATGCTCACCATTGTTGTTCAGTTTTCTTCTGATGGTGGACTCATGAACATTAACATTAGCCAATGTGAGAGAGGCCTTCAGTTGCTTAGAAGTTACCCTGGGGTCCTTTGTGACCTCACCAACTATTACACTCCTTGCTCTTGGAGTGATCTTTGTTGGTCGACCACTCCTGGCGAGGGTAACAATGGTATTGAATTTACATTTACATTTTTGCCATTTAACAGACGCCCTTATCCAGAGTGACTTACAATTGATTCAATCTTACAATCTAAAGGTGCTGTCACAGTCATCCGTAGTGGAATCCCCCTCAAAAAATGGCCAGTAATTAAGAATGTGTAACGTTAGCATCGCGTTTGAATTGCGCATGCCTTGCGAACAAAGCGGGAGTTTTGCGCACGTCCTGCGAGTGAGTTGCGGACTGTATAAGCTGCCTGCTCCTGCCACTCAACGTTCAGTCTACGGAGTGCTGTCACAGTGCC
>JAVSBU010113598.1:0-13154 GCA_033118015.1 Loricariichthys derbyi
GTGTATATATGTGTATGTGTGTGTGTGTATATATATGTGTGTGTGTGTGTGTATATATATGTGTGTGTGTGTGTGTATGTGTGTGTGTGTGTGTGTGTGCTTGTGTGCTTGTGTGTGTGCGCGCTTCTGTGTGTGTGTGTGTGTGTGTGTGTGTGTGTGTGTGTAGCTATTGGGTGTGGGGATGGAGCGCGGCGCAAGAGGTGGTATTGAGTACGCATTCATCTGTGATTGGACAGTTCTGTTTGATTGTTAGTCTCAAAGTCTTGGCGTTATCAGTTAACATTTTAAAGGAACTAAAAGAGACTAAACAGCCTCATGTTTCATATACAAGTATGCGCTGTTTAATGTCCGCATTCCATTCTGTGGAGCAGGACGTTGACCAAAATAGACCTTGACTGGACATTACCATAGACACAGAGTAGTTTGTTTATTAATATTACATTATACATTAATATTAATTAAAACACAGTAGGACAATGTTTAGTGCAGTGCTGTACTGTATGATACATTAATTCTTATCATTATATCTTTTAAAAAACTTGAAACAATTAAGAATGGAATTAAGAGTAAAACAATTAAGAGTGGAACATGTTATAGTGTTGTTTTCTGCCTTTCAAGACAGTGATTCTCTTTTCTGTCAGCAGGTGCCGCAAGAGTACACCCATACATGTTTTCTGTCATTCAGACATGAATAAGATATACAGTCATATCACGGCACTCAAGCACCTTGATACATTTTGAGAAGAAAAAATTATCTCTGCACTCATCAGTTGTTCAGCACTCAGCGCACTCGCTTAAACTTGTGTGAGTCACAACAGCCAGCCAAAACATATGAGTACCTGTCAGTCTCACAATAGAGCTGCTGTTTCTTGTGGGGTTTTTTTTTTCATAAATCTACAGTACTGTGTTCTTTGTGCAATAAGTCATCACCAGAGTTACTGCACCGTATAATACCCTCTAACATATACTGGGT
Source organism: Loricariichthys derbyi (assembly GCA_033118015.1). NCBI lineage: Eukaryota > Metazoa > Chordata > Actinopteri > Siluriformes > Loricariidae > Loricariichthys > Loricariichthys derbyi. The sequence goes on from JAVSBU010113598.1 coordinate 974, forward strand.
ATCCATGCGCAAAATTAAAGACAAGTACTGAGGTACCACTGTATATACACAGATTTATATTTCATATTATAATTCTTAAGACCTCAGACATTCCAAATGGACTTTGATCAGATTGGATTTTTTAAATCCAATATTGGTTCATATTTGCAAAATTTACACTGTATTACTCTGATCATTCTCAGCACTGCAGTGACACTGATGTGGTGGTGGGTTAGTGTGTGTTGTTCTGGTATGAGTTTCAGACACAGCACCACTGCTGGAGTTTTAAAACACAATTGTATTATATGGGACTGAGAACTGGCCTAAGAATAGTCAAGCAATCAAGAATATCCAGCCACCATTATAGGTGGCGTTTTGTGCACATCATAGCCCATCTGTAGGTGCTCCTTCACTATGACGCTGCCCATAATTTCTTTAAATTAAGATACTTATCATATTACATAGTGCCACCTCTCTTGAGGTAGACGTCAGAAATTTTGAAACACTTGTCTCCCAAATAAATTAGCTGTTCAGTTATTTACCAGTGACTATAAAATCATGTATTATTTGAAGTTGAGGTTAAGGTTTGAAGATCTCAGAATTGTGCTGTTGCAGTGCCTGATCAAAATGCTACAATATGCTTAGAACCTTTTAAAATGTGCATGACCCAGTTCTCTTTCCAGGTTGTCCTAGTTTGAATGTTTTTAATACAGAGACCAGTAAAGAGGATCAAGGTGGAGTCTTAAAAATCTCTTATGTTGGAAAATTATATTGTTTGGAGAATTTACAGAAACGGAGAATCTGTGTAATTAATTCTGCTTATAATTAACAAATATAACTGGTGCAGATTACTTTGGAATTATTGCTTAATGAGTTGTGAGATGGTTGCAAAATTTCCAATGGAAGTAATGTGTATAGGGACTCACTCCCCTTTTAACAATGGTGCAAGTTACAATATTTCGACTTTACGATGGGAATCTGATAGTACACATAAATTAAAAAATTTCTTAGAATATGATGTCACTGCTTGTGACATTCCTGCTCCTATTATCATTATCAAACACATAGAAGCATTTACAGAGCATGCAGATGTTTGACACTTTTGTGATCTTAGGTGATGCTTTTACTTGGATTTTTTGGAGAACTTTCCTTAGTCCCCATAGACTCCTACGTCAATGCAGTCAGCACGTCTCCTTGAACAGCAGAGCCTTGTTTAAGGGGATGAAGGCCACTGCAGTGAAAGTGGCTTGGGGCAAGTGAAGTGTAGAGCATAAGTAGAGTATAATTGAGGAAACAAAGAGAGGGATGAGGAGAGGATAGGGGATAATAAAGTGGCCAGAGAAAGTGGGGAGATTGAAGGGAGCCTAGGTGGAGTGCACTCACTAAGTAAAGAGTACTGTAATATCTATATTACAGCTTTTGTAGTAATAAGGAGTGATCATAGAGGATAGATTCTCACTTAAGCTCCATTCAGTGGGGTGGATGACCTCCCAGACTGACCTCCCCTCACTTATACAAAGCCTGCATGTGATACCTGACCAGAAAGGCACCACCAGAACTCAGACTCAGGTCCCTGCAGTGGTGGGTTAGTGTAATAAACTGATATGCGACTTGAGTGCTTGAAAATTAAATTAAAACTAAATGAAACTGACCTCACTTATCCTGTCACAAGGCTCCGGAGGCTATCCTGGAATTCATTGGATGCAAGTGAAAGTGCTGCTCCATTGAAAGTGATTTGATGCTAGTCCACCGTAGAGAGTCCTAACTGTACCCCCTGTATCATACCTCCCTCAGACAGCCAATCATTTCTGCATGTGATGTTTACCCTAGATGGACATCAGCATCAGGATGCAGGGAGCTAACATACTAGACTGCTGCTCCACCTAAGCACCTGCTGCTAAAATACAACCCCAAATCAGAAAATACTGGGACCATATGGAAAATGCAAATACAATGCAAACACACAGTGCCTTATATTTATTTTGCTGCAGACAGTATGAACCCAATATATTTAATGTTTTGTCTATTCCACTTAATATCATTTGTAATAAACATCAATTCCTTCATTTTAGGCCTGCAACAAATAAAACCAAGGATTTCAAGCAATAAAATACTTCATGCGTTATTTTGTAAGGGGTCATCTTGCCCCCTCATCTTCCATTGTCACATTTTCCATGTCAAAATTCTCCACACATGCTCTATTGCGTACAAACCAGGTCTGCAGTCAGGCCAGTCCAATACCTGTTGTTATGGGGATTGTGATGGTAAGAAGGACCCACTTGCAGATAGCTTCACGAAAAATGGTAGTTTTTATTTAGATCACAATGATTTATAATTATACATAATTAAAAATAACAAAAACATAGCAAAAACACAGAAAGAAAAGTGACAACAAACTAATACAAAAATGGAAAGCAAAAGCCTTACCGACTAACCCCCAGAATTGGTGAGGGCTAGTGCGCTTGGGGGCATTCTCGTGATGGCGAGGCCATGTCGGGAGTTGCGTGGATCCTTTTGGTTCAGCATACCACTGAACGACCACCTGGGGACAGGAGAGAGGCAAGAGAAGTATGCAACGGAAAGGAGAAAACAGCCCTGGGTGGTGTCTCAGCCTGCGGGTGCCAAAATCTCTGTCGGCCACTGGCATGTGGTTCCTTTCTGTCGGGTCATGATGCCAAATAAACTAGTGTTTGGTTTATTACTGTTGGGTCACGGTGTCAGGTGACTACAAAGGGGCACAGGACAGGAGTGGAGGGGGGTGAACAGCGCAGAGGGAAATGCACTTTCCCTAGCCCAGGCCACTACACCCTGCCAATACTTCAGGCTTTTGCCTTACACGCCCACAGCTCTACAAAGCGTTGGGGGCTACCTGCTATCCCTAACTCCCTTGTGGCGCCACCAGGTAAGACCTAACAATACCTCATGCTATGGCATTGCAAACAGGTGGAATGCACCAGCTTGAAACAGAGACCTCGCTTCGGAGCGCTAGTAAATGTGTGTGCCACTATAGCCTGGCCGATGCGAGTTTTGGTAATGCCAGAGCACTGCCGAGCACCAGGCAAACTGAAAGTAATGGTGCAGCAACCGGCTTCACTCTGACAAAGGCTTTTATAGAGCTGTGCACAGTTGTAATCACTTTGCGCTCATCAGCGCCACACCATTCGGTGGCTCAATGAGGCCGTAGTTGGTGTGGCTGCTTTGCCGATTCTTTCCCTGCCCTTCCATGCCCTCGCAGCCACCTAGTGGCATGGCGTGGATAAGACAGGGGCGCTAATAGTACCCCCCACCTAAGGGGATGGCTCTTGAAGCCCCCTAAATTGAAACCATCAGGCTGCCCATTCAATTTCCTGGGGGGTAGGGTTTGGGGAAAGCCAGTAGTGGGTGCTGATCTAAATTGTGCCCCTCTACCAAGAAGCTTTCCACTGAGTCCAAAACTGGCTGCAGCATTCTGTTATGAACACGTGATGGAAAGGAAGGGCCCACATGCAGACAGCTTCATGGAAAATGTTAGATTGATTTAAATCATAATAAACTGTAAAAACACCCAAAAATTACAATGCTAAAGTAATACAAAGGAAAACAAAAAGTCTTACCAGCTAACCCCCCGAATCAGTGAGGGCTATTGCACACGGGGGTGCTCTCATGATGGTGAGGTCATGTCCGGAATCACATGGATCGTTTAGGTTCAGCATACCAACCACATGGGGACAGGGGAGAGGCATGGCAGGTGATGGCGAAAGACAAGGGCCCTGGCTTGTGTACCAGCCTGTGGTTGCTGCAGTTTCTGTCTGGCTTGCTTCCATCGAGTCACCATGCCGGATGAACACACAGGGACACAGGACAGGGCTGGGGGGGTGAATGGCGCAGAGGGAAATGCACTTTCCCTACTCTAGGCCAGTACACCCTGCCAATACCTCAGGCTTTTGCCTTTCACTGCCACCCCTCTGCAAAGCAGTGGGGGCTACCTGCTATCCCTATCCTTGTGGTGCCAACGAGCGAGACTGATGTGCTTTACCCAGCAATACCTCACGCTATTGCATTGTGAATATGCACATGGTGAGTACAGTTCCACCTGTTTTGTGGTGTCATGCATACGCATGGTATTGCTGTAATGTTAATAGTTGTCACAGCTGCTTTGCCAATTCTTTCTCTGCCCTTCCACTCCCTTGCAGCCACCTGGATAGCATAGATAAGGCAGGGGCCCTAAAAATACCCCTGCTAAAGCAACCCCATCAGGTGGCCTGTTTTATAACCTCCGGACGGGGTGAAGGTAGGGTTTAGGGAAAGCCGGAACTGAGAGCGCCCCCACATGCCCTAGCCTTCGCCAATTCGTGGGTTGGCCAGTAAGGCTTTTTGCATCATTTTGTATTAGTTTGTTGTTACTCTTTTTTGATGTTTTTGCCCTATTTCATTATAGTTCATTATGATTTAAATGAAATATACCATTTTTCATGAAGCGGTCTGCATGTGGGTCCTTCTTACCATCATGCCCCCCGTAACCCCATACACCATGAGGTTTTTATTGTCTTATTGAAAAATGCATGGACATCCCTGGAAAAGATTCTATCTTGGAAGCAGCTTACAGTGGTGATTGAAAGTTTCGTTAATAAATAAATGACCAAGCACAATATGTTTTTCTCATTTGTTTAACTAGGTTCTCTTTATCTACTTTTAGGACTTGTGTGAAGATCTGATGATGTTTTAGGTCATATTTAAGCAGGAGTATAGAAAATTCCAAAGGGTTCACAAACTTTCAAGCACCACTGTATGTTGCCCCAAAATCTCAATGGGCTTTTCTGCATTAATTCTGCCATCACAGAAGAGTGGCTTTTAAATGGCTTTTCTAAAGGTCACACTGACAAAACCCAGCACCACAACAGAGCCTGTGGTTTGGACTTAACAGTCTGGATGGTCTTTTTCATTTTTGGTCTGGAGCACACAGAGTCTATTTATATCAAAATAAGATTTGGAATACTAATTTTTCTGACCACAATACACATTTCCACTGTGTGATGGTCCATCCCACAGCCCAGAGAAGTCGATGCCGCTTTTGGACATGGTTAACGTAAGGGATAATCCACTGCTCCTGTGGTTATATCTATAAATATGAAATACTGGAATTAATGTTTATTAACAAATAAAATTAATTTGAACACACAAAACATGACATATCTTGGGTCCATACTGTTTGCAATGAAATAAAGATACTACGTAAGATACTCTGCATTTTTTTAAATTTGCATTTTTGATACTGTCTCAACTTTTTCTGATTTGGGGTTGCATTAAATGTATAAATAATAAATAAAAACAAAATTAAAAATGAACAAAAACTAAAAATTAAGTTACAATAAAACATAATTAAGTATCAACTAATTTAAACTGCAATATATATTACATCATCATACTGCAGCATTCCCAGACATTGAGAGTAAATAAACTGGAGGCAGCCAGTAGCTTGTTATTTCTCATCTCTCGACTCACAGCAAGTTTCTGTAGGAGAGTGTCTGCTCTGCCCTGCTTGGTCAAATCCAATGAAGCACTTGCACCTGCTGCATGACAGGACCATCGTTTCTGCCTACTGAACACTGCTCGTCTAGTAAAGTCCTGTCAGCAGTAGACCTGCAACCTCTGTACGGTTATTTACCTCTGTCACCATGCACTTAGCAGAAAGAGACATTCTTGAGAAAGTAACTTTAATTGTATAAAATTTTAGTGTGTTTGTATTTTTTTGGGGAGACACATACTTTTGCTGTTCTGCAGAAATGAATCATGTGATAGACATCAAAGTTGCATAGGGATGGACTGGGATTTTTCCATACTTCTTTTTGTTGCATTTTTGGAAACATCGGGAGTCTGCTTTATAGCATGATGATTTTTTATGGTAAATGAACACAGACTGACAGTGATTTACTGTCATGAATCTAATTCCATACAGTCCCTACGACAGTCTGCTTAGATTTAATTAATGGGATATGAAGAAAGATTTTTGAATTTGTCCATTAGACTATTTAAAATTGATGTTTTTTTATGTCATTGGTCCCTTGAGAAGGGCGTTCGGTTTATAAATGTGCATTCTGATTGCACATTCTGAGTGTGACAGCAATTAAGGCTTTAATCAGGAATCACAGCATTCAAGCAGGTTCATTTCTGGCACTGTAACAACTTTCTAACCACAGTAACAGAGCTAGTTGATTGCCAGCAGTTAAATGTGTTTTGTATTTTTCTGTGTCATTGTTCAGTCAATTTTTGGTGAACACTGATAATTCTAATTTAAGATTACAAGTAATTTGGTGCATCACATCACACAACAGTATTTATTTAATACCTATGATTTTCAATCACATTATATAGAAATTGTTTTGGAATAAAGACAGTTGTTACCAGGGGCATCTCTACATTAGGGCAGATGTTGTTGTTGAGCAGTGTGTTGTCTGTATGTTTTGTTTTTCCTTCAAAACTAGTACTGTTGCACCTTTATTACATATGACAATGGTATTTCTGTCCGAAACATACCAAACATCTTCCTGTTCCTGTTATGTGAAGGCCAGTTCATCACCTAGCAGTCTTCGTTTGGTAAGCATGGGGGCCGGCCTCACCGTTTGGCTTAACGTTTCGAGCAGCTGAATACACAGTGTGCATGTGCAAACGTGCTTTCAATGACGTATTTGGGTCATATTCATGTTTGGCCCTGAGCCAATACAAATAATAGATTTATACATCAAGACATTCAGTAAACATCATTTGCAGTATCAATGTCACAGCTAGTCATAGCCATCACAGGTATGAAAATTAATTCATTCATCGTTTTTTTGACTTCGACAGAAAGGTTAATGACAAGTTTGAAAAGATGATTGTTGTACATCTTTTTACTGGTGAGTGTGTTTTGCATTACTACAAGGCGTGTTATTTTGGCTGTAGGTTAATCGTTAGATTTCCCTCCTCTGAAACGTTGCTTTGGAAGTGTTATTATGTCACTCATATTGTCTCCACATCTGCTCATTCCTACAACTCAAATTCCATTCAAGTTTGGACTTTCTGTAAAACATAAATAAAAACAGAATATGATGATTTGCAAAATCATTTCAACCCATATTCAATTGAGTACACTACAAAGACAAGATATGTAATGTTCAAATGGATAAATTGTATTTTATTTTATTTTTTTTTTTTGCAAATATTCAAAATTGATGCCTGTAACATGTTCCAAAACGTTGGGACAGTAACAATTTAGGGCTAGTAATAAGGTTAAAAAAAACTATACAATTATGTGATTTCAAACAGATGATTATGATCATGATTTGCTACAAAAGCAGCATCCAAAAAAGGCTGATACTTTGAAGAGCAGGAGATGGAAATGGCAAAAATGTGTGAGAAAATTATTGAAATGTTTAAAAACTGATTTGGTTTGTTTCGTATTGTCTTGTTGAAAAAGGCATGGATGTCCCTGTTAAAGATCTCATCTTGAATGTATATATTGCTCTAATATCTCAATGTTCTTTTCTGCATTAATGCTGCCATCACATAAGTGTAAATGACCTTTGCCAAGGGCACTGAACAAACCCCATACCATAACAGACCCTGTCATTTGGACTTGTTGCTGATAACCGGGTATGGTATGAATGGATAATGCGATTGTAAAGCGTTTTGAGTTCTGGAAAAAGCGCTATATAAATCCAACGCATTATTATTATTATTATTATAACCGTCTGGATTGTTCCTTTTTGTCTTTGGTCTGGAGCACATGACCACAATACACATTTCCGCTGTGTGATGGTCCATCCTAAAAGCCTCTGAGCCCAGAGAAGTCAATAGAGCTTCTGGATATGGTTAACATGAGGCTTCTTTTATACAGAGTAAAGTTTTAAGTGGCATTTGTGAATGTAACTCCATATTGTAGTGCTTGACAAAGGTTTACCAAATTAATACCTTACCCATGTGATTATGTCAGCTTTTGTTGAATGGTGGTTCTTGATGCAGTGCTTTCTGAGAGATCGAAAATCGCAGCGTTCAGCTTAAGTTTTGCGCCTTTGGCCTTTACACACTTTAATTCCTCAAGATTCCTTTGGTTGTTTAATGTTATTATGCACTGTAGAGGGAGGAATATGCAAATTCCTTACAATTTTTCTTTGAGGAACATTGTTTTTAAACATTTCAATAATTTTCTCACACATTTTCTCTGCCATTTCCATCTCCTGCTCTACAAAGTCTCAGCCTTTCATGGATGCTGCTTTTGTACCAAATCATGATCATAATCACCGGTTTGAAATCACATAATTGTATAGTTTTTTAACCTTATTACTAGCCCTAAATTGCTACTGTCCCAACTTTTTTGTTTTTCAGGCATCAGATTCAAAATGAGTGAAGATTTGCAAAAAAAAAAAACAATAAAGTTTATCAGTTTGAACATTACATATCTTGTCTTTGTAGTGTATTCAATAGGATATAGGCTGAAAAGGATTTCAAATCATCATATTCTGTTTTTATCCATGTCTTACACAACGTCCCAACTTCATTGTAATTTGGGTTGTACTTTACATTAATGTGTGCATTTGTGACTTCACTGTTGAGGTGTGTTTGTGTTTTGATTCACTAAGCAAGTAGGTTTGTGTGTAGTTTCACGAGTTGGTCACTGCCCAGAGTTTATTGTGCCCCACCACACTTTCTGTGCTAGAGATGCCACTCTTGTTGTTACTCTCAGAGCTAGATGTGTCAGATGCCCTTTTTTCTGATTTTTTCTGTTGCTTAAGCAAAAATGGTTGAAACAGTAAAACAGAATGTAATGGTAGCAACCTGAACAAATTTTAGCTGTATCTCAATATTATATGTACAGGCATATGTTTTATGTAACAGTTTGGCCACATTTGGAAATTTATTTATGGAAAAAAGTATTTGTCTCCTTGCCTGTTTAAAGTGGTAGTAACTTCAGGCTCATTCAGATGGGATTGCACGAGGACGATTAGACTATAAATACCTGAAAGGCGTGTGACAGGAAACTTAGACGGAGACAAGGTGGTACAGTGCAGTGAATGTTGCGTATGATGCATGGAAAATGGTTCGCATTGATGTTAATGATTTAAAAAAATGAGTGGTTGCATTTGGGTGTGCCAATAGCTATAGTAGAAATAGCTGAATGAATTTGCAGGTGTATCAAAATGTATGGTCATATGGGTCTAACAGCGGTGGCAAAAATCCCAGTCTACAGGAAATTCTCATCAGAACTGGCCAAAAGATGAAACTTTTATCTACATTTCAGTCAGAGGTGACTAAAGACGTACATGAACTTCCTCTTCACCATTAGGGTTATATCGCCTGTTATATAGTCAGCTGCAGATTTTCTGTCATCATTGGCAGCAATATGTAAATATTTTGTAGTTAATTAGATCTCATACTGAAAATTGTACATTTGGATAATTCCAACTCAAGTACATCTCACAGTTGAAGTTTGCTGCCTGTGGATGAAAAGTCACTTATATGAAGTCACATGTTGGCTTGTGGTGTGGAAAAGGGGGGGGAAACGACACATGAGGACAATTAGAGAATACACAAATTAACAGAGAAAAAACTGTGTTGCCCTTCATAAATCAGGCAGTGAAATCCCGTAGGCCCTGTGATGGACTGTCATCTTATCCAAGGCATGCTGATGCCTGCAGTCTGTGTTCTCCAGGGATATATGTCAGACCCTGACCAGGAAAAATGAGAATGAAAAGAATACACATGCTATGTGCTTAATGATGTTCATATCCACTGTTAGGTCAATAATTAGCTTTAAAACAATCAGAGCTGTAATCAACTGGCCTGAAAAATAACACACATGTATTTTACCATCTTGCACAGTCAGGAGGATAGTCTGAGGGTCAAAAAATACACGGTGACTCTGTGCAGTTTGAGACAAAAAATATTATAATTGGTCATTTATTTATTGAGATAATATCCTATTTTACTTATCTGTGAGTGGAAAAAGTATGTAAACTTCCAAAATCAGCAGGTAATTTGAAGATGAAATTAGAATTAGGCGTTTTCTATCATTGGGATTACAATCAATTGTAATGGAGTGTTCTGTTGTATTTGATGAACACAACATGTTTGTTAAAGTACATCATGGCACAAACAAAGGATATTTCTGAAGGTAGTTGTTGATGCCCACCAGGCTGGAAAATGTTATAAAACAATTTCAAACATGTAACTTCAAAGCAGCTAAAGGCCTCTCTCACATTGGCTAATATTGATATTCATGGCCCAATGTCATGAGAACACTGAACAACAATGGTGTCTGTGGCAGGTTTGAAAGGAGAATGCTGCTGCATGATATCTGCATTTTGCTAGATATCATCTGGACTAACCAGAAGGTGTCATGTCTGGAAAAAGGATAACGCTGAATTCCAGCTTAAGAACTTTATCCTCTTTATGAAACATGGTGATAGTATCATGGTTTGGGCCTGTTTTGCTGCATCTTACCCAGGACGGTTTGACTTCTGTGATTTAGCAATGCATTCTGAAGTATACCAACAAAGAAAATGTCAGGACAGTTGTTTGTGAACTGAATATTAAGAGAACAGTTGGTCGTGCAGCAAGACAATGACCCTAAGCACACAAGTAATTCTACCAAATAATTAATAAAAACATTAATGATTTGGAATGGCCAAGTCAATGTCCTGACCTTAATCCCACCAAGAAGCTGTTGAATGAACTGAAATGTGCAATTCATAGGAGAAAACCCATCAACATCCAAGAGTTGAAGCTGTTCTATATGGAATAATGGGCTAAAATTACTCCAAGCCAATATGCTTTACTGATCAACGGTTACAGGACACTGAAAGTAAAGGTTCACATACTTTTGATGTTCACAGATATCTAAATAAATGACAAAGTGTAATATTTTATACCATATAATATATAAAAACAGTAAATAATTGACCAAGTGCTAATTTGGTTCTCTTTATCTCCTTTTAATAATTGTGTGAAAATTTTGTGGTTTTATGTTATATTTAGCAGAAATACAGGACATTCAAAATGGTTCAGAAACTTCCAAGCACAACTGGATATGACAACTGCATTGCAGAATGTCACAATGCGGGGAGCAAGGTGGGAAGGAGCACCCAAGTGCACACAGCTTAATGAATAATGACTTTTCCCCAGTTGAACAAACCTTAGGTGACAGTGGCAATGGAAAACTCCCTAAAAGTTATTTGGAAGAAACCTAGGGAGGACCGAGGATCAAAAGGGGGCCCATCCTCCTTGGGCTTAAGGTATATATGAAAATAAGCTAAGAAACCTAATTAATCTGTAGCTCTACTGAACCCATAATAAGGCAAAGAATCAACAACCCCAAGCAGAACCAGCGAAGTTAGGGCGCACTGGGCAATGCGGACATGTAAAGGACACATTGAACACCACTAATCTTGCTGCTGCAGGTGTCAGAACTCGGTTCCAGGGCGGCAGGGAGCAAAGACGTGCAGTTTGCGATTCTGTATTGCAACATAACGTATTGGGACGATAATGGCACCACGCTGGCTTCGCTCCCACTTCCGGGTTTTATCCTTCCAGGTTTTATCCTGAATTCAGCGGAAATCGAATCCCGAGCAGCACAGCCGCACCACAGTGTGCATGCTTAAGACAAGGCAGCAACTGCGAATCTACCCCCTGCCATTCCATGCTCTGCCAGCCCCCTACTGGTGAGACATGGAAAATCGACAGGTATGCTAGCACAGAATAGGATTTTGTTATTGTAAATTGCTTTGCATTGAAGCAACAAATGGGTTCACATAAATTTTCAGTAACTTTTGTATCCAACTCTATAAAGTGTGCCAATAAATCGATTGAAATGGTTCTGTTTTAAATATTTTATTATTCCAAGTTTTTTAGGCTGCTGTAGTGCAACAGTGGTCTAACACAGTGTTTTTCAACCTTTTTTGATCCAAGGTACATTTTTTTTTCATTGAAAAAATCACGAGGCACACCACCAGCCAAAATGTTAAAAAAATATACTCTGTAGCTTATATTAACACTGTAGTCCTTCTTATCAAGGTCTCTTGAATAGGAATCAAATAAACACAAAGAAAAAAAGTACTTTATCATATTTTGTATTTCTTCTTTCAAATAAAAAGTGCAATTTAATTAACAATATGGCCATTCTCATCAAAGTGTCTTTCATAGGAATCAAATAAACACAAAAAAGAACTTTATCATATTTTATATATCTTCT
>JAVSBU010114019.1:0-13150 GCA_033118015.1 Loricariichthys derbyi
TATTCTTTCTCTTTTGGTGCATTCATATTTCAATCACAACATGAACATTTTATGACCGCAATATATTCTTAATACATTTGCTACATATTAGTTTTCTGCAAACCATTGCGGAAATGTGCGAATGTAAAACTGAAATGTGCGATTGTATTAAGAACATATCAAATATCAGACAACGAGTAATTTAGAGATAAATCAGAACCAAGTGATGCTGGATTTGAACTGGAGCTGCACAAAATCGAGCTGGATGAGATCAGAGCTAAGAGCTGGATCTTAGTGGATATGGAATGAAACTAAAAACATTGGAGCTGTATGAGATAAGTGTTGCAAATCATGGGCGCCGTTAGACCAATTTTACTGAAGCACATGCTGTTCCCCAGTATAAAAAAAAAACTCAGCTACCTCATATTTTTCCAAAGCATTAATTTACACTCTATATTCCTAAATATAAACGGTTATCAACAGATTTTTGATTTTTTTTAAATACTATCTTATGTTCACCACCGTTTTATAAATGCAATAATCCACTTGAGGGCTTGCGTTACTGCGATTTTGTGACGGGGAAGGGTGGTGTTAGGCACGACGTGAAGTGGAGAGATGAAAGCGCAGTAATGCCACCCTCTTGTGGCTCGTTGCTTTATTAAACCTAGGGGCCATTTTTTAGGCTTCCCTGAACACCTCATAGAGCATTTTCCAAGAACTAGGGAAAACAACCTTAAATAAAGACTTGGACTAAACCAGGATTAAATAGTACAAAACAAAATAGAATATGGCCCAAAAGGACTTCAAGTATAAACAGGATACAAATCAGGTCTAACAAAAGTATAACAATTAAGAGTGGGTTGTGGGGGAAAGACTAAAAATTGGAGGTGGTCGGGGCGGGGTGGGGGCTGTGGGTCCTGTGCCCCAGTAAAGCTTTAGGTCTAGCAATGCCACTGCTGCAAATATTTGAAGCTGTCTGAAATCAGAGGAAGACAAATGCTGGGCAATATTTGAGTGATAGTGCAGCTCTATGGGGGCTGCAAATTTGGAGCAGGGTGTCAGCATTACCTTGAATTTAAGCACACATACTGTAGGTCATTTCAAAGACAGACCTATTGAGGACACACTGCCTCTTACCATCATAGACTCATCCATTACAGACATGCGATGTTCCAGTCTGCAGCATATCAATTGCCCTTTCATTCACATCTCCTGGCATTTGACGCTTTGTGGAACGCACAGCAAACTGAATTTGGCCTTTCTTGCAGTGAGCTAAGCTTTGAAGGAAAGGCTTTATAAAGGTGACCTGATTAACCCGATTGTTCCACCTGGAGCTCATTAGGTAACAAAAACACCCAGTGACCTTTTGCTAGTTGGAATGCCTCACTGCACAAGCTGCGTCGCTAGTTATAAGGTAAATGAAATGACATACAAATGGACTCTTGTTCAGAGAAAACAAACTGTTTTTTCATTCCACTTTTCTTCCACTGCCACAAACAGACTATGTGAACTTATAAAGATCTTACTATACGACCAAATGAATGGAACATAACCATCATTCCAAAACCACGGGTATTAATATGGGCTTGGTCCCCCAAGAAAATTAGCATGACAAACCTTGGCTTTTGGACTTGCTTCTAGTAAAAGACCATATAGTCTTTTGTCCAGAGCACACGGCGTCCATTTCTTCCAAAAAAGTTCTGGAATACCAATTCATCTGGTTATATCCACAGGGTGATGGTCCATCCTAGCTACCTCAGAGCCTAGAGAAGTCAAAGCTGCTCCTAGTTATGATTAATATAAGGCTTCTTTCTGCACGGTAAAGTTTTAGGTGGCATTTGTGAATGTAGTAACATCTGTGGGATTATTTTTTTAACTGATTTTCACTTTTTTTTGCATACCGTCCCTTTTTTGGGGGGCTTGGACATGGGGTTTGCTCATAGATGCACTGTCTAATATTAAATACAGGTTAAGCTGAACAAAATCGCAACATGCTTCACTTAACATCTACACAATGCTGCTTGATTACCTTCATATCCAGCTAGAAGCAGTATGTGTAGTGTTTGAGCCTGATTTCTCAGTGTTTCTTTCAGGTCTCGCTGTCTCTTTTATGCGGCCAAAGTTTGTCGGTTGCTGGAGAGATGGGTTGCTGATATCTCATGTGATCCCTTTTGGCTGTGTTTCCTTCTGATTCTTCACCTTTATAAACCTTTTAGCAATGCTGCCATAGTTACTGCTACCAGAGTCTCATGCTGCACTTAATGGTATAAAATCTTTATTCTTGTCAACATATTTTGTACTTTCAACAATAGCTAACTACATTTTCTCTTTTCTCTCTGAGCCCGTGTTCCAGTGCCTGATACAACTCGTGCTGTGGTGTTTGTCCATCCTGGACCTGCATCGAGATGATCTTCTGCCTCATCTCCACCCAAGCAGTTCTTAACCACCAGCCCAACTATGCTCCATGCTCAGACTGCTGAGAACATTGTCTCTCTCCCTCCTTAAGTCAGATGATGATGTCGTGTGCTGAAATTGTCCCGTTGGATTTAAGAATAACTTTATGTACTGAACTGCGGCAATTTATCTTCCGGATGGTTTTCGTTTGTTTGTTTAAGGTATTTCTGTAAAGCTACTGTACTTATACCTTGAAGCCCAAGAAGGTTGGGTCCCTTTTTGAGTCTTGGTCCTCCCAAGGTTTCTTCCTATTAAAGTTTAGGGAGTTTTTCCTTGCCACTGTTGCTCAAATTGGGAATTACATAAGTTATAAAGCTGCTTTGAGACAATGCTCCATTGTAAAAAGTGCTAAACAAATAAATTTGACTTTGATGTATCTCAAGGAGCTTTACTGGAGTCAAGGTTCTGCTTTTTGTAATGCTGCTTTGAGAAAACATCTCCCTTTAACAGTGCTACAGAAATACATGGCATTTAGCAGATGCTCTTATCTAGAGTGACTTACAATTGATTCAATCTTACAATCTAAGATATTGTAGATTAAGAGTCTTGCTCAAGGACCCAACAGTGACAGCTTGGCAGAGGTGGGATTTGAACCCTGGACTTTCTAGTCTATAGACCAATACCTTAACTGCTAGGCTACCACAGTCTCATGCCAACAAATGAAGTGAGTAGTACCATAGCTTATTTAAAGCACAAACTCAAAATCTCACTCTATTTCTTTTTTATTGGTATTCGTTCTTACGTGTGTAACTTTAACTGGTGTTTACACAATAAGTGTGTGTTTGTGGCAAACTGATTTACTAGAAAACATTGTTTTATAGCAAGTAATCGCCTACTTTTAGGCACAACCCCATGCTAAGTGAAGGCTGGTATTTTTCAGCTTTATTTCAATTGCTTGGCTGATCAAATGTGGCTCTGAAGTGCTGGCCAGTGCAGATCAGCAGCACTTTTCTACCCATCAGGGCTCCCTTACTGTTTTTAACGAGAGGCTCGATTCTTGTGAGTCAGCCTAAAATCTCCGAATACATTGAGACCCTTTATAAATCGCCTTTCTTTTGTCCCTAACGCCACCCTCAGTTTGATGCATCGTAGAAGCGATCAGACGCCATTAGCAGAATTAATGAAGTAAATGAACAGAATTGGCTTTCTGCTCAGGTTCAGCCAAGCTCAGACCGGCCTGATGATGATCAGATCTATTTTCGGAAGTGAAATAATGGTCATTACCTGCAGACGCGTCGCGGTTATTGCACCACAGAAGTAATGTAAGATCTGGAGAGGGTGCTTAGCATAGTTCATTTCATAAGCCTCTCCACACCTTACAGGTCTGAGGATCTTCAATTTTAGGAAACAACATCACATGCAACATGACTCACCAGGCTGAAGAAGGTGATGTCACATTCTCTTCTGGGAAAAAACAAACAATTTTGGTAGGCATCTAAAAAATATTAAAACGTGATGCCATATTTGTGCAACAGTGGTAGCCTAGCGGTTAAAGTCCAGATTTAACTCCCACCTCTGCCAAGACTTCAAAGTTGGGCCCCTGAGCAAGACAATTGCTTGGATTGTAAAACTGCATCAAATGTAAGTGACTCTAAATAAGGGCGTCTGCTAAACGACTTTAATGTCTGATTTTGTGCATAAATAATATGATTGACCAAATTTAAGTGTTTCGTAGCATTTTACACTTTTATAAGAGCTTTCCCAACACTCATCTCATTTCAATGCATAAAAGCAACAAAATGAGCTAGACACAAAATTGGCAATAAAGGCAAAAAGAACGCAGACTAAACATTTTTTCAGCTACTTATACTCACCAAACACTCAAAACTCATCTCTGTTTGTGCAAGTGCCACTTCTGATGATTCACCTATTAATGAAAAGCAGCGTAATGGCACTCAATTCTAGCCGAGTGGTCCCATCCTGCGGTCTCCATCACCATAATGGTAGACAGGAGATGGACGCGTTCGGTAATGAGGCAGCCATCAAGGCCGCCGCATTATGCCAGAATCAACATGAAGAGGAACGGCAATTTTACTTTCCCAAATTCCATGAATATATGCATACGTAAAATGATTGGGAAATCGTCTCCAACACAGACCATTTTAAACCAGCAATTACAGCTTTGACAAGGAATAACCGGAACGCTATTTCGGTGTGATGCTGTCCCAGACCTTCTCTCCAAACAGACGCTGTGACAGAGATAGGTCTAAAAATACAAGGCTGTGGGCCTTCACACAGTTAGGACAGCTTTGAGCAGCCAATGCTGCAAAGTGTGGATTAGGCATCATTTTACCAGGGTGAGACGGATTAGGATGTTATTGTAGGCTCTCCTCAAGCAATAGTGCATCTTGTAATTGATTGAGAGGCCTAAAGGGTGCACAAAAGAGAAAAAAAAACACCTTCTCAAAATTGCATGACGATCCACTTTGTTTTAAGGTGTGCAAATCGATAATAAGTGGGCAAGGTGTCAAGAGAGGCAACGTTGGAGCTGTCTGTTCATGACAGGAGCAATGTTATATCGATACGACTCATGATTTGGAGCAACCGGTTAACTTAATGCCTTTGGGAGCATATGCTATTGCACAAAAGTCTTAGGCCACCTTTAGATAGAATATTTAAGCAATGGTATAATGTCCATAGCATACCGTCAACAATTGGACATTAAAATTTCAACCTTGGATTTGTTGCTCCATAATTCTCTTTTCCTTCATTCTTCATTCCAGTCTTTGTGAACTTTAGCATATCTTAGCCTTTTCACCCAGTTCCCCTTCGAAAAAAGGTTTCCTGGCTGCTACCCAGTGCCGTTTCTGGTACAAAAAACATCCAAACTCAACAGTCAGCACTATCGATTTAAGCAGGTACTGTTCTTCTGGCTTCAGCCAAACCCAGGTTCATCCATTAGATCATTAAATGGTGCACAGTTATATTAGGAGCCTTGCCATTCCATGCTATGACACTAGGGGGAGTCACGATGGCATGGAGGGCTGGCAGTGAACCAGCGGGCTTCCAATATCTGATGGGCGCTTATGGCACCTCACTGTGGATCAGAGCTGATGCGGGTTAATCAGCGACACCTGCTTCCGACCCTACATATAGTTTGGCCAGAGCGGTGCTCATCGCTGAACCATCTGGGCTTTTTCGGTGCTTGGTTACATGGGTCACTCATGCCCATATTGGCACAGATCACTTTCCACTGGTGTAGAGGACAAGTCTTTGGGTTGCCTACTGGTTGTCACTGAGGTCAACTTGCAGTATCGGTTTTTCCGGTACACGCCACTCTGTCGTAACAGGAGGGGGTGACCATGGGCTAGGGGCGGTGTTTTCTCCCTTTATGCTGCTTGCCTACTCCTGCGACCTTGCGTGGTCGCTCAGAGGATGCTGAGCATAAAGGACCCACACGACTCCAGACTCGACTTCCCTGCGCCCTTACGTGGTCGCTTGGCATGTAACTGAACCACACGACTCAGGATTCGAGTCCTCAGTCAAGATCGGCTCGAGTCCGACTCCGTGTGCATGCTTTGCTAGCTTCGCTGGTTTGGGTTGGATTGGTAATGGGTTTTTATTTTCATTTACCTATTTTCCTATTTATATTTTTCTTTATTTCATTGTTTTTGGGGATCTTGTTTTTTAGTCCAACTGTGTCGGCCCTTTTGTTTGCCTTTATTTTTAATAAAATCTACCATTCTGTAACAAAGAGGCTGTGTTTATTGTTTTAACAGCCTCTCTCGTGGGATCATGGCGGCCTTGCTGCCGTTTGTGAGCGTTTGGCGCTATCTAGCAGCACGGCGCTGTTTCACGCCCTAAATTAGCATCACCTGCATCTGATTATAAAAAGCAGAGTCAGACGTTGGAGTTCTGAGTGGCATTTTGGCATTTACGCCCTGCACGTTGGGATCACATGCCATTCGGAGCTCCACGACTGGCTTATGCCTTTAGAGTGGCGTTTACAGCGGGGTTAGCCAGCGCACATACTAATCTATGTATGCTTTATCTTTCAGACTCTGCAAGTTTGCACCGAGGCACGTCCCCGATTGAAGACTCAGAGGGAGTTAGGGTCACCGTCTAAATGACCTGAGATACCTCCAGGCTCCAGCCCATACTCATCTCAGGTCATTTAGACAGAGTGGGGACAAGGTATTTCCCTCTGCTGTCGCGAGCCCTTCCCGAGGCACTCCCTGGGAACCACTGTAAGTCTGTGAGGGTATGGCCGTAGGTGGTAGGCACCACCGGCCTGGAGTACAGGAGATGCTCCCCGGTGCGGACCACGCCGGCTATGAAAGGACTACCAAGGTGGACCAGTCTGGCGCAGGCCCTTGGCAGTGGTCTCCTATAGGGTTGGCGTGCCTGTAGGCCTGGGGCATTGGCCGACTCCTGTCCCGCTCCAGCCTCCGGGGGACGTGTCCTCACATAGTCCAGTGCGCCCTAGCCTCCGATGATCCCAGGGGCTCAGCCGGCATGGCTGTCTTTTGTTGGTGTTCTTATTGGTTCTGGGTTTTGCTTGTGTTCTTCAAATAAATATATTGTTTATTTTATGCTGTCTGCACTTGGGTCTTTATTTCTGTTCAAATCCCCCATTCGTGACACATTCTATGAAGCTTTGCAATTGGATCCTTCCTTTTGTTCGTCTCCATCAACATCCTAGCAGATTCATTACTTAATGTTTCCATGTTTGTGGTCTAGAATTCAATGAACAAACGTTTTTAATCTAGCTCCTCTACCACAGAAACTCAAACCCATGACCCTCCAGTAGAAGAGCTCTTACCTAGTTGGGACTGGGTAGTAGTTGCTCCTAGATGTTTTCACTTCACAACAGTTGCAGTTGGCGAGACTGAAATATGACAAGCGTGTTGAAAGTTCTTCAGAGAGTTTTGAAAAGGGATCTCTAAGGCACTGGACTGAACTGATATGATGCAGCACTGATTAAGTCTATGTGCTTTTATCTGTGCACACCCCACACACATATTTAACGCTTGCAGGCGCCTATGTAATGAGCAGTGGCCGATACTGGCGAAGTGTAAGTATAAGTAATCAGTAGTGCATTATAGCGGGCATTTATGCTCACATTAACCCTCCACTGACCCTGCAAGAATTGAGTCACAAGGCATTTTATTGGCCAATCCATCCACGTGTAATTACAGCTAGAACAGATACGAAAACTGCAGAGGTGAAGTATTGTTCATACACGCCACCATCAAGTTCTACAGTTTGTCATATTGATGGAATCATGGATGCTATTTTCTACATGATTTAGACCAGTAAGGTCATCGTTTCACAAAGTTATAGCATTCCATGTGCAGTTACTGTACATTTACAAGAGCTAAGCAGTTGAAAGAAGACGACCTTGCTTAACAACTCAACAGTGGCCATTGTGCGTATGGGGGCACTCTCATACTGAAACAAAACAGGAAGAAAATTAAATACACAAAGCGGACCCATAGCTCACAACGTACAACCTCCGAAATCCTCAAAGAAAAATTAAAAGGGATTTGCATATTTCTGTCTGAATTTTTACTGTTTTGCAATGTCTTGTTGTATAATGCATGGACATCTCTGCAGAAGATCTCATCTTCAATGTAGCAGATGTTGCTCTAAAATCTCTATGTGCTTTTCTGCATTAATGCTGCATCACATAAGTGTAAATGACCTTTGCTAAGGGTCCTGACCTGACCCCGTACCATGACAGAGCCTAGCTTTTGGACTTGTTGCTGATAGCAGTCTGGATGGTCCTTTTTGTTTTTGGTGCAGAACCCATTCCTTCCAAAAAATCTGGGATACTGATTGATCTGAGCACAATAAACATTTCCAGTAGGTGATGTTCCATCCCAGAGGCCTCCAAGCCAAGTAAAGTTCTAAGTGTTAATATTGTTAATATAACTGTATTTTAGTGTTTGATAAAGGTTCGTGTGATGGGGTTTTATCAGCTATTGATCAGTATTGATTGATTGATGTTTGAGAGATCAAAGAACCAGGTCTTTAAGCTTAGGCTTGTGTCATTGCACTTTACAATTTTCCAGATTTCTTAAATAATTTAATGATATCATGCACTGCAGATAGAAGTAGGTAAATCCTTTCCAGTTGTTTCCTTAGGAAAACTGTGTTTTTAAATAATAAAGTTCTTGAAAAACTGGAGATCCTTTGCCCAACTTTAATCTTCAAAGACTCAAGACCAGGCTTTTAATGGATACTGCTTTAATACCAAATCATTATAACGATCACCTCTTTAAAATCATATTTTTATTCTTTTTTATATACTGCATTACTAGCAATAAATTTTCTCCGTCCCAACTTTTTTGGAATGTGTTGCAGGTCTAAAATGCAGGAACGAATGTTTATTAACAAATAAAATGAAGAATGAATAAAAAAAAATGAAATATTGCCATACTGTCTGTAAAAAATAAATTCTTCTTCTTTTTCTTTCGGCTTTTCCCTTTTCAGGGGTCGCCACAGCGAGTCCATCCTCCTCCATCCCACCCCGTCCTCCACATCCACCGTCCCCTCACCAACCACCTCCATATCCTCTCCAACTGCATCCATACACCCCCTCCCTGTCCCTCCTCCCCGTCCCCTTCCTGCAACTGCAGAGTTTCCACCCTCAGTCCTACACTCTTGACTTTCTTCCTCTCTTCTTGTCTCATCACTTGTTTCCCTCCTCGTGGTCTTCGACTAATGGTGATGTCGGCTAGATGAACTCGCATGTTAGTTTTGGCAAAAGTGTTTTACGTCGGATGCCCATCCAGACACAACCCTCACCATTTACCCGGGCTTGGGTCCGGCATGAAAGATACACTGGATAGTGACCCCTAGTGGCTGGTTTGTCTGTAAAAAATAAATAAATAAATAAATAAATAAATAAATAAATAAATAAATAAAAAAAATAAAAATAAGGTCAAGGGAATGCTGCATCTTTATAATGTTTTCATTCACAATTTTCCATACCATCCCAACTTTTTCTTACATTCTTTGGGGTTGTACAACAGAACTATGAGACTTTACATCAGCAGTGAAGACATGCTTAAATATGGTACAGACAGGGAGTAGTAACCATCAAGAAAATAGGTCTAGAACTTAGAGGAGGAATTAATAGACATCATATTAAAGTGCTATGTTAAAAGTCACTGCCAAATAGAGTTTGATAGAGATGAGATCATTACTGTATGGGACTTTGACAGTCTAGTGATTAAGGTACTGGGCTATGAACTAAATGGTCTAAAGTTCAAACCCCACCTCGGTCAAGCTGCCCTTGGCTCACTCAGCAAAACCATTAATCCACAGTTACTTGGATTATAAGACTGCATAAATCCTAAATCATTCTGCATAAGAGCGTCTGCTAAATGACGTAAATGTTTGAAAATATGAATATGTTCACAGTAGCCAAATATTAAGTGTAGGATTGCATTATGATAAATAAATGCATGGTTAACACTTAGCACATCAGCCACATGCATGGCTTTGTTTCTCATAAATTGAAATCAATAGTTAAAACTATGGAATCAATGCCATCATGATTGCTGAAGGCCAATGTCAAACGCTGCATAACTATCTGCTATTGTAGCACTTCCTCTTGTCTTGGTAAACGTGGGCTTTCCACGCATGGCAACTTCTCCTCTCAGCTATATTCAGAAATATATTTATAGGCCACAAGGCATCAACCCTGTGACAGCATTTCATGTTTTAATATGGAAAATCGGAGACGGTCTGTAATGTTTGATGTATTGTAGCCGTGAAGCTGCTACGATATAATGTGGCCAAAATATAAAGCTATGCAATTCCTATAGACAAGCATTTGAAGAACTGGTCATGCGGAGGAGCTAAAGGAAGGGTAACATGGTGCTGTCCAGGATGCCACCATTCCAACAAGTAGGTATGTAAAATTTATCCCTGCAAGAGCTTTTCTGGTTAATAGAGGTAGAACCATTAAAGAGCAACGGACACAGCTAATATAAGGAAACCATGTAAGAACATAATATACAAAGTACTATGCAAAAGTGATTTAGCAATAGTATAAATGTCATATAAAATTTCTCATTCTCTTTATTACAACACAACTATTTAGTGTGCGCTCCCCTTACACTTGAGCTATAGCAGAATCTGAGATCTTTATTAGGATGCCAAGTTGATGCACCTACAGTTTAATGAAGCTTGATCAAGAACAATCATTTGGAAAGGGTTGCAGCCAATAAACCACCTAAGATATGCTAAGCTATGCTAAAGCTCAGAAAGATTGGAATGAAGATCAGTGTAAAAGAGAATTATGGAGGGACGAATCCAAGTTTGAAATATTTGGGTCAAGGTATCGACAAATGTAACATGTGGCCATTATAGCATTGCTAATACAACAGATCTAACGAAATCCAGAAATCCAGTATTAGGGGTCCTGCCCTCCCATGCTGTGACACTAGGGGTCAGACTGGTGTGGAGGGCTTGTAGTGTACCGGCTAGTAGCATCTGATGGGTGCCCATGGCATGGGTCTGATGCAGGCAAATGAGCGACGCCTGCTTCCAGCCCTATATATAGTTTAGCGGGAGCAGTGCTCCTTGCTGCACCATTGGGGGTTTTTGAGTGCCCGGTCGTATTCTGGAGTGTAGCACCAGGTCACTTTCACCTGCATCAGCTTTGAATGGCTCTCTGGTGTGGGGTTCGAGTCATTTTTGATGTTGTAGCACCCAGTATTTGTAGAGCTCTGGTGCGAGGTACATGGAATCCATGGAAGTCAGGTTCCTTGAGTCGTTAGACTCATAGGACGATTGAGACTCTAGTAGTAAACTGGGGATTCATTCAATATTAATTCCTATGGTTAATTGCTATTTCAGCGTAATTAACACCACAAACCTCTGTACAAGTGTTAACAGTGTATGAGCTTTTTCACCATGTTTACCCTGAAGGTGAACGTCTACAGAATATATCCATGCAGTGAAAATAACCGAAGACAAATTAATGTTTAGGGAAACAGATGAAAGCAGCAGGTTCTTATTACCCACTGCAGGGACATCCAGTCAATAAAATCTCAGCACAGCCTTATTCTTATCAATATTTAATGCCAAGGCTTTGAAAAGGTCTGCGCTGGTCTTAACCAGAGTCATTTCGATTTTTCTTCCTTTCTCAAATGAGACCTAGGCTGCAGGGAAGTGGTTTCTTGATTTGAGCGATAGACGTTATCGTGCTACTGTTTTGTCTAGACACATGCGTGAAATAAATCGCTTACCTCTTTTGACATGACCTTGCTTTTTATATGGTTCTGCTTTCTGGTCATTTACTCCTAAATCTGATCAATTTGGCAGTCTTCATGGTCTTGAGGTTGGCATTCTGCAGATGATGAGAAAAATAGAGCTGGAAGAGGACAGAAATCCATAAAGAAAACCTGTAAAAATGTTATTATGTTGGAGCCAATGAGGATTTTGCCCATGGCCTATTGGAATGATGCTGGGCTGTTCTTCAGAATGAAAAATTTTACACTCAATAAAAGTTTAGACCACTCATTAATAGGAGGGGAATGGAGGGTGCAGATGGAGGTCAGAAGTCATTCAGAACGGCATCTACATCTATTTTCCTTGTGTTTCCCTCTTTATAGCTGGGGCTAGTGGTTTTGATAGCAGGTAATGAAACTACCCCAAAGATTACAACAGGACATCACACGCTTTAGCATCTATCCATCAAACACTTAACGTTTGACGTCTAAAGAATTATAAAGGAAATAAAAATATCTCTTAAGCCCAGAGGACACTACATGATATTTAGAGTCACTGCAGATTATTAAAAGACTGGTTATTGCATTATCTGATTTTTATGGTGAATGAGAACAACTAAACATCTTGGGGTCCCACTGCACGACTTCAACCTGCTGCTGAATCGCACCAAACACAACCTGAAACAGATGCCTCGCCATACGAAGGAGACCCAGAGTAAACAAGGAGATACAACAGCTTGCATTGATTGTAAACAATCTCCGATTTAGTATCTCAAATAATGACTTGATATCCCAGTGACAGAGCAAATCATCAATAATGGGAAAACAATCATTACATTTCTGGATTTATTTGATTGTATTTTATGATTGACTAAGAATCTGTAGACAGGGCCAACCAGCATAGACTTGGTCAGACAGAGAATCGGGGGTTGAATTTCTATAGTATAACTCTGGCTTTATATACATCTGAATCACGTCTGAATGACAGAAAACTAGTATGAGCGAACCCATTGTGACACATGCTGACAGTAATGAAAGGCATGATATTGTTTAGGGTTTAAAGTTTTATAAGATTCAAAGATATGATTTCTGTTCTTTACAGTATGGTGCTGAAATAAACGTTTTATTATAGTGTTCTAACCGTATAGTGGTATTACATGATTTATGCCCCTGCCACACAAAGCAGTATTCTGACCTGGGCTGTCATGGCAAGGCCTTTTCCCATACTTACTTGAGTTTACTCTGAGTGTCCTGGGCGTGTCATAGATTTCCCGGGGCTTTTTTGTGATAACGGGAGGGCGTGGCCTAAATACTGCGAACCCTGGATAAAATCAAACATGTTTGATTTTTTCCTGGCGTGTCCTGTGGGACCCACGTTTGTACGCTTTTCCGTGGTTTGACAAAGCCTGTCGAGGACCATACATTGTCTGGCGAGGAGGATTCATGGTCTATCACAGAGGATTAGTGTCATTTCAAGGATATAAATGCCATAGAAAAGCCATTTCCATTGTTGGATATAAGTTCATGTCCTC
>JAVSBU010114121.1:0-20870 GCA_033118015.1 Loricariichthys derbyi
TCGGTTATCCAGTAAGCATTTAGTAAAGGCCAGTTGCCTTTCAGAAGGACAGGCAGGCTCACGTCTTTCCAGGTCTTCTATACGCTCTATACGGTCATTAAGTAATGTTATGGTTCCGCCAAAAACTTCCGGAATTATTCAACATGTTGAAACTTTTTGTGTGACTGGGGTTTTTTTCCCGGTCTAGGCCACGCCTACCACCGGTTAATTCGTAAGCATCCAGGCTTTGCAGGAACAATCCAGGATTCAATTTGTGCTCCTCTTCATGTACCACTTAATGTCTGTAGTCCTCTCTCGATACTGGGATCATACAATTTTTATGGAATCATTCTTATTAGCCAACCAAAGTTAGTCTTTTGTTTTTCTTGTGGATTCCAGAAAATGTCCACTCAAAGTAAGAAAAGTCAGATATTTCTTTTCTTGTGAGGAATTTTAATCCTTGCAATGATGTATAAACTTGGACCACACATACACACAAGCTTTACAGCACAGTGAACAATGCATTGGGAGATAATGACACTGTAATTTGCTTGATGTACACAAATACTTTTTTAGAGCCTTCAAGTTGTTTATTGAACAAACAAGTGTACAGAATACAATGCAACATGCCTGATTAGGTATTTATACATGTGGGCTGACTTGCACACTGATTATGTGATAAAAAGGCAGTGAGATGAGTGTGAAAGAGGAGGAGTGATTTCTTGGTCTGTAGTTAAACAGGACACCAGTAATTGAAGAAAGAAACACACACACCTTATGCTTTACCTGTACCTACACCTACAGCTAATACTAACTTTGACCTCAGTGACCAAAATAAATATCTTGGCACTTTTGAAAAAAACAGTTTTCCTTGTGGGAGCCAGTAAAATAATAAGGTTGATTTTGTTGTTAGAGCTGGGATATATAAACATTAATCAAAAATTACCTTAGCCAAAATGTTAGATGTGGGAGAAATGGACATGTACAAAGTCTTCAGCAAATTTGACAAGACCTATATCATTATAGCCAGATGACTAGGTCAGATTATCTTGGCAGTGCAACATGGTCTTGGGTGCACAAGGGTAGCGATGTGTAATTACAATGAATGCTATCTAATCAGGTTCAGACAGAAAGACAGCAACTCACAGGTACAAGTCACAGACATTTTAATGCTTGTTAGAAGAGGAATGTGCATCACATTCTGCTCACTATCAGACTGCATAGCCACAGACCAGTCAGACTGGCCATGCTAACACCTGTCCACCACTGGACGTGCCTATGAGTGGTCACGTGAGTAGTAGGAACTAGAAAGTGTACAGCTAGGTATCTGTGAGTCATTTATCTATAAAAGTGATAGCATCTGGATGCACTATGGGAAGAACACAAGCTGGTGGATTGAATGTGAGCTTCTGACCAATATTTGGTGGGAAACTCTAGGTCCAGACATTCATATGCATATCAGTTCAATATGTGCTATGTACCTAAACACTCCTGTAGATGAGAACATTTTGGCTCATCAGTGTATATTTATGTATATGTAATTGCTGTATTATTGTTGTTAAGAATAACTGTATGATTTTAAGTGTTTGGACATGACATCATATGTTCTGTTATTTAGTAAATTTACTTAAAATAAGTATATATGCTTCTACCGATTATAGACATTTTACAAGCTGATAAGAGTTTATTAAATTTATAGAAGCAGTTTAGATTCAGGTATATGTAGGCAAATTATATAATCTAAATTAGTGTAAAAGTGATGACAAATCAGAAAGTCAAAATACTGAACTCTGATGCCCTGTCAAGCACTGCTGGGATTCAAATCTGGGCCTCCACTGTGGTGGGTTAAGGCCCATTTATACTCCCTCCACGTACATAAATATGTACGTTATAACTGTCACTTCCCACATACTTCCATGCGTCAGCTCCGTTGAAATGGTTGTTGAGCAACACATCCAGTAGAGGGCAGTTCGGAGTAAAAAATCAAAGATGGCGATTATTTTCCAATTTCCTCCAAACTGTTTTGTGCCAAGTGCTTGTCCCTGTGCCCCGGGGAAGTTACATCATACAAGTGATTAAAGTTTCGAACCAATTCGCACAACCGCTCTTCAAATAGTTCCACCATTTTTTTCTTCTACGTGACCATATTATGTGATCACTTCTAGTATTGACTTTGATTTTACTGCCCCCATGGTTTCTAGTGGTATTGCTCCATACTGTACACATCCGCAAGCTTCCGGGAAACGTGCAAAAAACGTACGTAAATGAGGGCAGAGTACGGACAGAAGGCTCTGTCCGTATCCATTTCCGTGTTTAATGTTGAGTATAAATGGGCCTTTGCTGTATTTCCACTGCAAAACCCAAGATTTTATTTTAGCAAAAAAAAAAAAAAAAATTCCCTTTAATTTAAACACACTGTAATTTTATATGTGTATTTTTTGATACTTTAAGCAAAAAAGGCTTTTCCCAGAAGTAGTAGTATATCTACTAGAATAAATTGTCTTCCTCTGCTGAGTAAGTAAAATACTTAGTCTTGTGGAACTGACCTCAGGGTGTGTGAATGTGTGTATGTGAGGAATAAGCTGGTATTTTGGCAGACAGATGTACGTTTTAAGCTGTCTCTTCACACTTCAGCATGGCTGTGAAATTATACAATCGTAACCTGACAGCACAAAAATATAGATAGATAGATAGATAGATAGATAGATAGATAGATAGATAGATAGATAGATAGGGGGGGTGGGGGGGGTATTGGCCATTAAGTACTCGATCTCTCATCTTGCCTCCCTGCCTACAGCCAGGGGAGCCTCATTGGTCACATGTATGTCTGCAAGCCCACTGGCTTTGAGGTGCCTGCTTGGCTATTAACCTGCACAATGGCTTTGTCTGCACCAGAATCTGCACCATCACACACAAATAAACACTGGAGGATGCAAGTACCCAGCAATCCAAAGCCAATCCATTTAGTTTCACTCACAGACTATAGCTAAAAGGAAAATAAGGAAATTTATATTTGGGTGGGGTTTGCCCAAAACTGGGCATGATTTGTCCAGTTTGCACCAGTAGAGCTCCTGCAGTGAGGGGATTAATGAAAACGGAATAGATTTATGGAATGTGGTATAAAAGAGAGAATGAGCTATAAATGAATTTGTGCTCCCTGCTGTCTTAAACTCTCTCTGCATACAGCATACACTTTCAGGAATAAAAACAGGAATAAAGGTAGATGGGGATGAGCATTGGCATCTATGCAATGTGTGTGTGTGTGTGTGTGTGTGTGTGTGTGTGTGCGTGCGTGCGTGCGTGCGTGCGTGCGTGCGTGCGTGCATGCATGTGCATGTGAATTCTGGGTGTTTTGGCTGGCCACAGTTGATTGAAGATGTCTGCAAAGGGACCTAGGTGCAGCCCTGTGTCTGTAGCATGTGATTGGTTAAGCCATGTTTGCTAACAGCCCCTACATGTCAGCCACTGGAGTTATGGTATCATCAGCCCAGTCATAAGGCTCTCCATTGTTTTTAAATGGTATATTAGTTTCCTGAGCCATGCCACCAGTAGCATGAGTTGTGTCTGCTATTATTTTCAGAAGGCACTATGGAAACTAACCCAGAGAATGAAGACTGATTAATAGCGTCTGCACCATTCCTGCCGCTACCTCTGGTTTACATGTTTCCTGATACTACAGCTACATCTCAAAAAATTAGAATATTATGAAACATTTAATACTTTTTGTCACTAATTTCAGAAAGTGAAAGCCTTATATTATATAGATTCATTATACATAGAATGAAATATTTCTTGAAATTGTGATGTTTGTGGCTTATAGATAATGAAAACCCAAAATTAAGTGTCTCAGAAAATCAGATTATTACATAAGAGAGCATCAAGAGCCACTACACGCAGATTAAGTTTAGACATGGGCTACAAATGTTACATTACTCATCTATAGCCACTCTTGAACTAGAGACAACATCAGAAACGTCTTATCTGGGCTATGGAGAAAAAGAACTGGACCGTTGCTCAGTGGTCCAAAGACCTCTTTTCAGATGGAAGTAAATTGTGCAAGTAATTTGGAAATCAAGGTCCAAGAGTCTAGAGGAAGAGTGTAGGGGCACAGAATCCATTTTGCTTGAAGTCCAGTATGAAGTTTCCACATTCAGTGATTTGGGAAGCCATGTCATCTGCTGGTGTTGGTCCATTGTGTTTTCTGTAGTCCCCAGTCAACACAGCCATCTAGCAGGAAATTTTGGAGCACTTCATGCTTTCTTATGCTGACAAGCTTTATGGGGATGCTGATTTAATTTTCTAACACGGTACAATACTTGGTAACTGCCCACAAAGCTAAAGGTACTAAAAGCTGGTTCAATGACCATGGTGGTACTGTGCTTGATTGGCTAGCAATCTCGCCTGATCTGAACCCCGTATAATCTATGGGCTATTGTAAAGAGGAAGATGATAGACTCCAGACCCAACAATGCAGGTGACCTTAAGGCTGTTATCAAAGCAACCTGGGCTTCCATTACACATGAGCAGTACCACAGACTAATCACCTCCATGCCACGCCACAGTAATGAAGTAATTCATGCAAAATGAGGCCCGACCAAGTATTGGGTGCACAGGAATGGACATGCTTTTCTGAAAACTGACAACTCTGTGTAAAATATCTTTTTTACTGATTTTATGTGATATTCAAATTTTCTGAGACACTGAAGTTTGGGTTTTCATAATCTGTAAACCACAATCATTAAAATTTCAAGAAATAAAAGCTTGACATGTTTCACTCTGTGTAAAAAATTTATATAATATATGGGTTTCACTTTATGAAATGAGTGAGAAGAAAAAAAAAAAAAAAAAAAAAAACACTTTTTTTATGATATTCTAGTTTTTTTTAGGTGTACCTGTATACACCAGTATCTCTGTAACAGCCAGTCATAGGTACCATGCGCCTGTGGCTTTGCTTCCTATCATGTTAGGAATTAGTAATCAATACATCATTTATCTAAAAAATGGCCAACACTCTGTCAAAAATAATTGGCGCAGTTCTATTTTGTCTCCAATCCATCCTTCACACAAATAAATGATTTAAGCAGAGATAGGTTGCCTGTGTAGTTTTGTTGTTCTGAGAATACAAGAATATTCATATTTATCAAATTTTCATCATGTTAAATCATGTAAGTCATGCTAATCAGCAAGTTGAAACAATATTAGGTATCTCTGTAGAAAAGTAAGTGAACCTTTGCTTTTAGCATCCGATGTGATCCCTTGTGCAAGAATAACTGCAATTAAAAAAGGTATTCCACTGTACGAAATTACTTATGCTCTGAGATGTTGGTGGGTTTCCTCATTTGAAATGTTCTCTTCAGGTTCTTTTAAAACATCTCTACTGGATTAAGGTCAGGACTTTGCCTTGGCCATTCCAAAACATTGGCTTAATTATTCTTTAACCATACGTTGGTGGACTTGTGTGCTTAGAGTCATTGTCTTGCTACATTCTCTTAATATAAGCTACAATTCAGAGACAGATGTGCTGACATTTTCCTTTAGAATTTGCTGATGTCATTCATAATTCATTATTCCACCAATGATCACAAGATCGCCCTGATGCAGAAAAATAGGTCCAATTCATGATACAGTGCCTCCAAGTAGTTTTCAACCCGCTGTAGATTTTGCAGGTTTATACATTTGGAGTTAATTTAGCATTGTGAAATTCGGACGGTAGGTGGACCTGGACATGTGAAACGCACCGCAGCAATAGAATAATGTTATTTCTCTGTTTATTTATTTATTTATTTATATTATTTATTTATTTATTTATATTATTTATTTATTTATTTATTTATTTATTTTTTAACAAATTTTCTAAATTTACCAAAGGGTCAATTATTCAACCCCTCACATCACCAGAATTCTGTTTGGTTCCCTTAAGTATTAAGAAGTAATTGAGATATTAAGAACAATGAGCTTCACATGTTTAGATTAATTATCTGTTTTTTCCCGCCTTTTCTAGCTATAAAAGCCCTTCCCCAAACAAGTGAACAGCACTCAAACATTGTCAATAAAGACTAAGGAGCATTCCAAGGCCATCAGAAGCAAAGCCATGGACAGTCACAACACTGGCAAGGAGTACAAAACCCTTTCCAAAGGAAGGGATGTTGGAAGCATCATTCGGAAATGGAAGGCTTATGTGTCACAGCCCCCACTCGTGCCACCAGAGGGCCCCTGCGATCCACTGACCATGCCAGGACGAGATCGTGCATACCCAGCTGCTAATGACAGTCAGCTGGCACTGGCTCTTTAAATTCAGCACTCCTGAACCACTATTTGTCACGTCTTCTGAGAACGCTACCCCATTGTTTTCGGTGCGACCCGTTTGTACTTTTTGGTACTCGCTAGTCGTGTGACTAATACGTTTTAGAGGCTTAGTCTTTCTTTGCTTGCTCAGCGCGATTACTGCCCTGTTCATTGTGACGGCTGACCCATTAAACAGCGCTTTCGCTAGCTCATTAAACAGCGCTTTTGCCCGCGTCCTAATAGTGCTTTTGGTCACCCAGTAGCATGGCCCCTCACTCTTTCCGCAGCACGCCTGCTTCCTCGTCCAAATCCCTTCATTTGGCTCTTCGAACAGGGCGCTCGGTTCCCTGAACAGTGCCACTGTTTCCCCTTTGCATCTGTGCTTTCAGTTCTGTGAACAGGGTGCTCGGCTCATTCGAGCAACAGCACTGTTTTCTCCCCTTTTTTGACTCTGAGTGTTCAGCTTCTTTAAACAGGGTGTTTGGCTGACTTCAACAACGCCAATGTGGTTTTCCATTTTTCTGATTCTAGAAGTTTTTCAGTTCCCGTTCCCTTGCGCTCAGGCATCGGCCTATAACCTTGGTTCGCTTGTTGTTTTCCCCTTGTTCATCGTCCAGCTCCCATCACTGACTCCCCCTTCACCACCCCTGAATGCTACTTAGGAGAGCTGGATAAGTGCCATGGGTACTTTTCGAGCAGCAGCTGGGGAGAATCCCTTCTGACTGTGTGCGTCTGTGACCTAAATCCCTGGAGTGTGCCTCCAAGGCCATCTTCACTCAGGGCCTGAGGGAGACCTTCCACCATCTCCGGGGCAGCTGTAACCCTAACCCGCATCTACTGGAACTCACTCAGGGCTCTCAGCCAGCCATCGACTATATCATTGACTTCTGTATCCTGGCTGTGGAGTCCGGGTAGAACAAGGTCACCCTGCAGGCTGCCTTCCTCAGGGGCCTGAGTGAGTAGCTCAAGTACGATCTAGTGGCGCATGACCCTCCCGCCTCACTGTCTGCCCACTACAACCTGTGCACCCGGCTCAATGCCCACCTCAGGGAGTGGGATTGGGAGCATGCCTCAATCAGCAACTGTTCCCATGTAGCATGGCCCCCCAGGCTTCCCATGCCGAGACCACCACACTCACCTTCGCTTGACCCTGAGCCCATGCAGTTGGACAGTTCCTCCTGGAGGCCACCAGGAAAAGGCAGGGCCTGCAAACCTTAAAGGATGAGGTTTCTGCGCCCAATACGTCAGCCCGGGTTCCTCCTACCCGCACAGGTTGGCAGTGGCGGCCGACCCTCTGTCCACCTGTGGGCCAATATAGACTCTGGGGCCGCAGCAAGCTTTATAGACCAGGGGCTGGCCCAGTGCTTGGGCCTTCACCTTGACCTGCTGGATCAACCCGTGCCTGTAGTGGTGGTGGATAGGCACCCACTGGCATCCGGACCTGTCCGCTTCCAGATGGAGCTGGGTTGGGACAAGCTGGGTGACCACTCTGAGCAGATCTCGCTAATGGTCACCCAGCTGCGCCACCTCAGTCTGGTGTTGGGACTTCCCTGGCTCCAGGTTCATAGTCTTCTGATCAACTGGCAGTCACGGTCAATCATTTCATGGGAAGTCAGGTGCCAGGAGTCATGCCTCCTCCTGACACCCATGCCATCCCATGTGGCTAGGGGTGACCTGCCCCTGGGGCTCACCACCATACACAAGCCATACTGAGATCTGGCAGAGGTCTTCATCTAGCAGCGGGAGACTGTACCTTTAATCTCCTCTCGGGAACCTCTCCTCCTAGGTGACGCCTCTTCGCCCTTAACCCCTCTGAGTGTGGGCCATGGAGGACTATATTCGGGATGTGCTGGAGCGTGGCATTATCCGCCCCTCCTGGTCCCTGGCAGGGGCCAGTTTCTTCTTCGTCAGAAAGAAGGATGGGATGCTCCATCCATGCTTTGACTATCGGGGCCTCAACATGGTAACCACCAAGGACCACCACCCCCTGCCTCTTATGAATTCTGTTTTCAATGTGCTCCAGGAGGGCCACTGTGTTCACCAAGCTAGACTTGTGTCGCACCTACAACCTGGTGCGCATCAGGCAGGGGGATGTGTGGAAGACCACCTTTCTCACCCCACTGGGCATTATGAGTATCTCATAATGCCCTTTGGCCTCATGAACTCCCCAGTGGTCTGCCAGCGGTTCATCAATGATGTACTGCGTGAGGCCCTGGACCACTATGCCATAGTCTACCTGGACGACATCCTTATTTTCAGCTGCTCCCTAGAGCAGCATGTATGGCATGTGAGGCGGGTACTCCAGCTCTTACTGGAGCACAACCTCTATACCAAGCTGGAGAAGAGCACCTTCCAGACCACCAAGGTGTCATTCCTTGGATTCATTGTCGGCCAGGGGTCCATCCGCATGGACCGGGCCAAAGTCGAGGCTGTCTCCGGCTGGCCCCAGCCCACATCCCTCCGGCAGGTCCAGCACTGCCTGGGGTTCGCCAGCTTCTTTCGGCGGTTCATCAGCAATTTCAGTGAAGTGGCAGCCCTGCTCACGGCACTTACCCGGAAAATCCCAGGATGCTTTCTGTGGACCTGCCAAGCCCAAGAGGCCTTCAAGGCCCTAAAGGAGTGACTGAGATTTGCAGTCCTATGACTTCCGGATCTTGACCTACCCTTTGTTGTTAAGGTAAATGCATCTGACATAGTGGTGCGAGCGGTCCTATCCCAACGGTCGATGGAGGACCGCAAGTTCCACCTGTGTGTTTACTTCTTGTGCTGCCTGTCCTCTGCAGAGCACAACTACCCTGTGGGCAACAGGGAGCTCCTAGCTTTTAAGCTGGCCCTGAAGGTGTGGAGACACTGGCTTGAGGGAGACAACCATCCGTTTGTGGTCTGGAAGGACCACAAAAACCTGGCATATATTCAGGGGGCGAAACACCTGAATGCCCAACAGGCACATTGGTTGCTTTTCTTTTGCCTTTTGACTTCACCATGTCCACAGGGATGAGGTCGTCCGGGGCTGCCCCTAGGGGGTACTGTCACAGCCCCCACTCGCACCGCCAGAGGAACCCTGCGATCCACTGACCATGCCAGGACGAGATCACACATGCCCAGCCGCTAATGACAGTCAGCTGGCACTGGGTCTTTAAATTCAGCATGCCCGAACCACTCCTTGTCGCATCCTCTGAGAACGCCACACCATAGTGTTTGGTGCAACCAGTTTGCACTTTTTGCGACTTGCTAGTCATGTGACTAATATGCCTTAGAGTCTTGGGGTTTCTTTGCTTGCTCAGCACGATCACTGCCCTGTTTGGTGTGACTGCTGACCCATTAAACAGCGCTTTTGCTCGCTCATTAAGCAGCGCTTTTGCCCGCTCATTAAACAGCGCTTTCACCTGCATCCTAATGGTGCTTTTGTTCACCCGGTAGTGCGGCCCCTTGCTCTTTTCACAGCAAACCTGGTTCCTGCACACATTGCTGCCCTCCCTTGTCCAAATCCCTTCATTTGACTCTTTGAACAGAGTGTTTGGTTCCCCAAACAGTGCCACTGTTTTCCCCTTTGCATCTGTGCTTTCAGTTCTGTGAACAGGGTGCTTGGCTCAATCGAGCTCAATGTGTTGTTTTCTCCCCTTTTTTGAAGGTGAAGTAGGCACCAGGAGGGCCGAGGTAACTCTCTAGGGCCATTAGACAGCATAGGGCTGGAGGATGTCCGACGCGGTTCCACTG
This sequence comes from Loricariichthys derbyi, assembly GCA_033118015.1. Lineage (NCBI taxonomy): Eukaryota > Metazoa > Chordata > Actinopteri > Siluriformes > Loricariidae > Loricariichthys > Loricariichthys derbyi. Next base: position 9,982 of record JAVSBU010114121.1, read on the forward strand.
TGATGTGCATCGCCCCTTATCGGCAGTTCCTGTGATTAGGTCCTGCTCAACACCACCATGACATTATGGAACTACTGTTAACCTTCCACAGCCTGGACAGTCCTCCAGGTTTCCTCTTGTGTCAAGGCAAGGCTTGTCCGAATGGTCAAGGCCTACCTAAGGACAATGAGGAGGAAGGTCCAGGAAGATCTCATGGTGGTGGGCACATTGGCTTCAATAAATGCCATAGGTTTGTAATATTTAGGCATCTGTTAATAAATGTTACTCTTGTTCAAAGTTTGAAGGCTGTAACTCATTTGCAACTTCTTACATTAGCAAAATCTACAGAGGGTTGAATACTTCTCAGAGGCACTGTATCTACCACCACCACGATTTACTACCATGTTGAGATAAGGTTTTGCTGATAGAATGAACTTTGTTTCTTTTTTTAGACACAGTTCTCATGTACACTAAATGTTCTATATTGGTCTCGTCTGTCCACACATCTTTTCCCAATAGCCTACTGGCTTGTCCATGTGATCTTTGGTGAACAATTTGGCAGCAATGTTCATCTTGGAGGGAAGTGGCTTTGTCTTTGCAACCTTGTCAAGCACATCGTTTTTGTTCAGTATTCTCCTGATGGTGGAATTATGAACATTAGTATTAGCTAATAGGAAATAGTCATTGAGTTTTTTTGTAACTTCTTGGAATATTGACCAGCTTTTTCTTGGAGTGATATTGTTGATCACTAATAGGGAGGGTAAAATGGTCATGAATAGTCTCCATTTCTAAACAATCTGTCTGAATGTGAATTGGTGAAGTCCAAATTCTTTGGAGATTTTTTTATCATCCTTTTCTGAGGTTCTCATAAATCTTCATTGTTTGTCCCATGATCAGAATTTGATAGACCTATGTACTTTAAATACAACATGATCACACTTGATCGTCACCCCTTTAACTGAAAACAACTTACTAATTTCACTTTAAATGTAACTACTAAGGTTGACATACTTTTGCCACTCACAAATTTTATGCAATAGTGCATAATTTTCCAAACTGAATAACTGTCTATGTACAATTTTAGGTATTGACTGCATTACATAGCAGCTCTTCCCAATTGCACTGTAGCTATTACTTAGTGTTTCCTGTGCGAAGAGAATTAGCATAAGTTTTAAAAATATTTATTTTTCACCTGATAATATTTTTACTAAAGAATGTTATAGAAGACTTTCAAGTTGACCTTGCATAAAAACAGATTTAGCTTTTATTAACCGTATGGTCATTTGGTAGATTTTCTCTCTTTCATGAACACTGCTTATTTCCTCCATCATGGGTGTTTTCCATGGCACAATAACACATTTGAATGCAAGAATTATCAGCCAGCTGCAGCCGCCTTACCTCAACTGAAGCATCAAGCTCCCCTTTCACCCTTTTCCATGTGCTCTCTTTCCCCATCCACTCCACTCCCTGTTCTCATATGTACAATCAGTCCCCTTTCTCTCCAATTCCAGCACAAACTGGGCTGCCTGAGCCAGATAAACATTGCTATTTGACATGGCAGGCACTCAACAGCTGGATTAATGTGGGCCTCAGATGAGCAGACACATGAAAATGCTACTGGAGCATTGATTGATTTCTGAGGGTAATGTGTTGTATGTTTTGTTACTTTTGTTACTAAATAGTGTATTACTATTTTTGAAGCCAAAATAGCTATTTATGATACTTGGTTAGATGTTTAGGAAAATAGGTACCATGTGCACTGCCTGGCCAAAAAAAAAAAAGCAATATTTCATTAGACCACCTTTAGTTTTGATTACAGCATGGATTCACTGTCACACCAGGAGGAAGGTCAGACAATCTGTGACAGAATTCACAGATTGAGAAGAGGTGGTACAGTGCAGTCAATTTCTTGTTTGATGTATGGAAAATGGGTTAGAAAGACGTTAAAGACTTGCAAAAAAGAGTGATGGCATTTGTGCATGCCAAAGGCCACGGTGGGAAGGAAGCAGCTGAATTTTCAGGTGTAATGAAGAGCACAGCCAAACGGGTTCACCAACAATGTCAAACATCCATCTACAAGGAATTCTCAACAGAATTCATGGAGGGATTACAAGCTATTTAGGTACATTTCTGTAACAGGCAACATTTTTTGTCTCTGGTAGTTAAAAGTCTGAGATTACTAGTGACAATTCTTCTATTTTTAATACAGCTTTTTTCCATTACAACTCTACAAGTATAATCAGCATCACAATTTGAGTGAATAGAATTTAGAAATAGTTCACATGCCTACATTTGGACGGTGGTGGCACACTACTTAATACTGGACTATTGACTAGTGTTTAAGGGTTCAAGTCTCAGCACTGCTAATCTACCACCATTAGACAAGTGTTGGACCCTTGAGAAAAGCCTTTTAAGAACATAAGCACATTTGTTGTCATCTCAGCCATATCCAGTATACAGTACAGTGAGATGTAAAAACATTCCTCCTAGATCTTTGGTTTGACATACAAATACAGACAAGCTCTATTACTTGTACGTACATCACACTGAGCCACAATAGTAAAGATACATGACATAAAACAATATTTACAATCGGCACAGTAAGGTGAGTAGTAAGGTAGGTACTATGGGATATGAACATACACAAGACACCAGGCCTAGTGTGTGTTGAGTTTTGTATGGTAATGTAAGTCTTGACAGTAGTGTATATACGGTGCATTGTAATTAAAATGTGAGTGTAGGTTTTGGTTTGACTAAGGTGTGGTGCACTGTAAGTAAAGAGACATTGCAGAGACCATAAGTGTGTGTCCAGGAGCAGTTGGTCTTTAATTTTCATTAACAGTAAAGTCCAGGATGACCCATGTATGGGGGAGCAATGAGTTCCGAAGTCTGAAAGGCTGAGAAAAGAAACTGATACACAACCTGCTAGACATCAAATGGATGTTGCAATATCTTCTTCCAGATGGTAGAGGGTCAGATAAGGCAATAGGCCCTGCTGCTTCCTATAATAGAAGCAGAGGTTTTCAGGGTCTGGGATCATGGCTGTGCCATGTTTGTTGGGTTATATTGCCATCTAGTGGTGCACCGCAGCTGCATGCCTAATTGGCAACAGCTGCATTTAGCTTTCCAAAGGCGGAAGCCAGATCAGAGGGGCAAGTTGGCATTAGCAGATGTTGTGAGTAGGGATCGCAAGCTCCAATCTTTGGGCTAAGTGCTTGTGGCATGCAGCAGCAGAACTAGCAACATACTACTAAGCTTTTTCTTTTTTCTCTTACAGATTTGCTTTGCTGACGTGAAGCACGTCTGAGCTGGTATGCATTTCAAACCTGTTTTGCTGCACCACAAAATGAGTGGAAAAAACAACTCACAAGCCACATTTGCTTTATGGGAAATAGCAGGGTGGGCACACCAGTCTCCCATTTTCTGCCACACTGAGGGAGTTAGGGACATAGGTACTGCCCTTCCTTCATAGAGGGAGGGTGGAGTAGAGCCAGGAGGCATAAGGTGCGACAGGGTGTAGCGCGTTAGAGTAGGGACAGCTTTTCACTTGGCACCATATGCCCCACTCTAGCCCGATCCTGGATGGTTGTCTGGTGGAACAAATCCACATTGCAGTGGCTAGAGAAATGTCCCCCAATGTGGCCACCTGGCACCATGACAAGACCTAAAGTGTACACAGGGTGAGGGCTCCAGTGAATGGGGTAACCCACAGACTGTCCCTTCACCCCCCTGCCATACCTCTCCCCTTCATCCCTACCTGGCTGATCAGCAGGGCCTGCCAACAGCCACCAGACTTGTCCTTGATTGGCTTGTGCATCATCTTTGTTGGCTACTTTTTCCAAAAAGAAATGTTTGCTTGTCATTACTTCGCACTATCGCTCTGGCTTCAGTTTACTGCATCCTCAGGTTTTTGCATTCTTACGGCATTGGGAGTTCTCGGGTGTTTTCAGTTTCAGTGATTTTCCCTCATGTTTTGGCTTCAGGAATTTCCATTCGTATTTTGGTCTAATTTTTTTTTTTTTAACAGCAGCCTTTTGAGTTTCATTTTCCATGTGCTGAGCTTAACTCGGTCATGCCTCTTTCATTTGCTGTTGATTTTCAGAGTTCTACTCTGTTTTTTAATTCTCATTTCCACTTCGGTTGTTTAGTTGGTTTTTGGTGCTTGAGCTTGGTCTCACTGCTTTTGTTAACCTATTTTTCTCTTCTCTTCATATTTGCCGTTTGGTTGCCCCTGCCTTTCCCCACTTTCTCCACTTCTTTTGAAGGGTGGGAACCCCTTCTTCCATACCTTTTTTCCCATGCTTGTCCTAGTGGCGACATAGGTGCCAGCTCTCCCGCCAAAGGGGAAGGAAGAGTAGGCACCACGAGGGTTGAGGTAACCAATAGGGCTTTAGACAGCATAGGATCAGCTGGGACCCACCTAAGCTGTTGCCACCTGACATGTGTTTATTGCCCGCCCTCTGGTGTTCACCCCCATCACTTAGTTCCTTCGTACCCCACAATCATGTCAGATAGTTTCTGGATGAGGCAAGGGAAGTCAATGATACTGCTCTGGGCCTTGCGAATGCATCAAGTGTGGAAAATGTACTGAACATTTTGCATCGAGATGCCAATGATGCATTCGGTCTTCAGACCTCAGCGTATTCCTGTCAGAGATGTTGTTATTTCCAAACCAGACAGTGATGCACCTGGTTAGAACACTCTCATTGGTACCCCAGAGGAAGGTGGTGAGAATGGGTGGAGGGATATTTTCCTACTTCAAATGTCAAAAAAACTGGACTGTCTTGGAAAAGGAGCTGGTGTTGCCTAGCCAGGTAAAATCATCAGCAATTTAAACAGGGACATTAATCTTTCACGAGCTGAGCCATTAAAGGGGGAGTGGTTCATGTGGGACTCCCTAAAGTTACTATTAGTAACAACTAGTTACTTTTTTTGTCAGCATTTAGAGATAGATTGTTGTTCTTGCAGAAGCACCTCCCATAGATATTTCATTACTGTTTTTGATGATCACCACCATCATTGTGTTATCAGCAAACTTGTAATATTATAATTGTATAATTTAATAATATTATATTGTATAATTGTAATATAACCCAGCCACTAGGGATCACTAGCCAGTGTATCTTTTGTGCCAGTCCCAAGCCTAGGTAAATGGTGAGGGTTGTGTCAGGAAGGGCATCTGATGTAAAACACTTTGCCAAAACTAACATGCGAGTTCATCTAACTGACATCATACTGGATCGGTTGAGGCCCGGGTTATTATAGTTGTAATATGATAATATTATTAGAATTAGTTCTAGTCACATAGTCATATGTCAGTACTGTAAACAGCGTTTGACTGAGTATTGGTATTGAGGCATTGTGGGGTGACTTTTTGGCTCAGGGAGATGCATAGTATGTCTGTTAGGACATGAGCCAGCTAGTCTGCAGAGTCTCAGCACTTCACTCAGAGCAATGTCTGGTCCTGCAGCTTTTGCATGGATTGACTCTGGATAGTGTCACCTTCACATATCTGGTCACTAAAGAGAGGGATAGAATCCTTTGATGGCCTGTTGCTTAGTTTATCAAATCACACGTAGAAGGATTTACTGTATCTGGAAGGGAGGTATCAGTGTCAGTGGTGACAGCTAGTCCGACTGGGTTAGCCTTTAGTTTAGCACTAATGCTAGCTTATTTGCCATGTTGTAATATATACTCACACTTATTTTTTAGGCATTTTGACTGCATGTGAGGTTGTTGCTAGGTTCAGCTCATATAATAGGTCATGGTTGCTGAGTTAGCTTTGTAAGGTCAGTGGTTATCACAACAGATATGTTATTTTTTTGTCACCAATGAACAGTATACTGTTACTTACTTTGTATTTACCGATACCTTGAATATCTAAATCAGTTCAAATATGGACTGGATAAGGACATCTGCTACATGTGATAAATGCAAATGGAGCTATAGAGTGTGGAATTCTAACTGTCAAAGAAATCTGAGGTTAATAGCTAAGGTGAGGAAATAAGGACAGTGCAATCAGTTTTCCTTGTATAGTTTATTTAAATTAATAAATGAAGTGGAAAAGAAGGCAGAAAAGATGCAAATAATTGTAAGGATACTTGCTATATTCTCGCTCTAGTTGGGGACTTGAGGATGTGGAGGAGCAGGGCTTCTGGTCTGTCACAGCATCCATGCCATGTGCAGGTGTAGGCTGCCATTTGTGGTGTGGCACTGATGCATGCCTAATCATTTCCACCTGTACTGCGGCTTATAAAAGCCGGAAGTATGAATTAAGTCTTGCAGTGACATTATTCCCTGTTGCAAGAAGGACCACACAACACTTGACTTCACACTTCTTCCGAGCCATGCACGACTGGCATGCAGAAGCAGGGCTCAGCAGCACACATTTGCATTTCTCGTTTTGGTTTTGATGCAAGGTTAAATCCCGAGCTCCACCCATATTATGCACCTGCTATGGTAATAGCGGGATAGGTACACCAGTCTCGCTTGTAGCATGACCGAGGGAGTTATGGACAAAGGTCCCCCCCCCTTTGAAGAAGGGGTGGTGTAGAGCCAGAAGGCTTGAGATACTGTAGGGATTATATGGGTAATGTAGGAAAATCTGCGTCCCTAGTCACCATATGCCCCCTCTCTGACCCTGTCCTAGGTCCCCTGATGCATTGCCCCAGGGGTTCGCTTCCCTATGCCCCCCTGCCGCACCTTTCCCATTTGTCTATGCATGGTTGGCCAATGTGATTTACCCACCATAATCGGTTCCGTGCAACTCTGGGCAGAACCTCGCTGTAGCCCTAGCCGGTCCAGGGGTTAGCCAGCAAGGCTGTTTAATTTTCTTCATTTTTATTTTAATGTTATTATGAGTTGCGGACAGCTTCCGTTAGATGGGCGCAATTCCATCTGCACCCACTTCTGGCTTCTCCCACCTATCTGCATGCTCGCCCTGTGTTTGAGTGGGTTTTTGGTATTCCGGTTTCCTCCCACATACAAAAAACATACTTTTGGTCAACTGACTCTAAAATATCCCTGTGTGTGTGTGTGTGTGTGTGTGTGTGTGTGTGTGTGTGTGTGTGTGTGTGTGTGTGTGTGTGTGAGACTGTAGTTTCCTTGAAGAAGGAATGTAGTGAACTTGAAATCACATTCATTACACATGCTCAGACCTGTCAAGTTTTCCCGTATTCTGTACAGGAACGTAGATTTTTTTAAGTGTGTATGGCATATAGTAAACTTTTGTATGGGAAAATGTGAAAATTGGGGGTCATTTTTCATATAATAGGTCTAAATGCTAGCCAACAATATTTTGTGTGTTAGCGTTTCCGGTAAGCAAATATCACACCCAAATGTAATCTAAAAGAGTTGTTTGTATGCATGCACATTAGGCTACTACTTCATCTGCACTCGTAAAGAAAGGCCACGTTTTGTGATTCAGCAGAAGAGTGAGGAACAATAGCATCGAGTCCAAATGACGTCACGACTGAGCCTGTTTTTTTAGCGCCACAGGCACAGTGCCAGTTACCCGGATGTTTCGGCCAAACACTTCATGGCTACTGGTACATGTATTCAACCTTTCATCACTCTCTGTGAAAACGATATTCCAGGAGCGACAATTCTGCATGAAACGATCACAGATCATAGCGTAATTCAGCTTAAAAAGTGGCTGGAATGTCGAGGCTTGCCTGTTACCAATAGAAAGATGGATTTAATGAGCAGGTGAGTTGGAAAATTGCTAGCTGACTGTTGTTTTATGTGTGACTAATAAATCGATTCTTCTGCGTGTGTGTAAGGTTTTTTTTTTTTTTCTACGGGCTAGAACTGTTTTTCGTAAGGGCAGGGCTGTTTTGGGGTTGACAGGTATGCATGCTATTCTAGAAGACACAAATTGATCTACCAAAACATCAGAGAGTTTTTTTTTGTATTTTCATTTACTCAGTAGAGGCCATTCCTACAAACCCTGTTTTCTGGCCATAACTATTTAGGTATCTCAAAAACCTAGGAATATACAATTTAGTCTATGATCAGACTTGTTTATATGGCCCATTAATCATTAGATGTGTGAAGCAATGCTTTATTTAGGAACTTATTTTGAACTTTTCAAAAAAGAAATTATTCAACTGTAGATCACATTAAAATCATCTGTTAACTTTAATTCAGCTTTAGCTATTTGATAAAATACACAAAGTTTTACTTTAGACAGTTGTTGCTATGAGTTTGGTGGTGAGATATAAAACAGTGCACTCAAACAAAGGAAGCTTCAGGAATAATGGTAGATTTATTTAAATTGACAATAAACATAACTTAAAAATCAAACAGTAATAAAATAATAAAAACAAACAAACCAAAAAAAAGCCTTACTGGCTAAACCTTCAGGATAGGCAGGAGCTAGGACGCACAAGACAACAACGGCATGTCTGGTGGCTGTCAGCGGGCCCTACTGGTTGGCCAGGTGGGGACAAAGGGAGGAGGTACGGCAAGGGGCGACGGAAGTGCACCGTGGGGAGGTGCCCCAGCCTACGGGCGACCTCACTCGCTGGTGCCACTGCTGTATGGACCCTTTAGGTCAGGTCATGGTGCCTGGCAGCCACATCAGGTCCCAACTCTTGGCTGCTGCTGTGTAGATCCGTTCTGCTCGGGCACAGTGCCGGACAACCACGTGGGACCCCAGGATGGGGCCAGAAGGGGGGGCAGAAGGGGGTGCACCGAGGGAAAAACTGTCCCTACTTTACCACTCTAATCCCTGCCATATCTCAAGCCTCCTGGCTTTATGCCGACCTCCCTCTTCAAAGGGAGGTTGGTGCCTTCATCCCTAACTCCCTCTCTGGCACAGGTATCGCCCACATAGTGAGTGCGATGTTGCAATATGGTTGGAAAGAGAACTCACCATGGTGCCGCAAAACAGGTCAGAAACACACCAGCCTGGATGTTCCTTGCAACTGAAGAACACAGATCTGTAAAAGGTAGACAAAAATTCAGCTCACTAGTCCTGCTGCTGCACGCCACAAGCACCCAGCAATGATAATGTAATGTAGCAGCGGCATGCGATCCGTTCGCATAACATTGGTTAATGCTGGCACACTGCTCCATTTTTTCTTCCACCTTTTAACAACTATTTACAGCTGATACCAATTAGGCGTGAAGCTGCGCTGCACCGCTAGATAGATGTGTAACACAATATTGCTGTGCAGACATGAATCCCTCGCTCTGTTTATCCTTGCTTCCTTTATGGGAAGCAGCAGGGCTTGTTACATTTGTAGCTTTAATTAAAAGTAAAATTAGTCAATAAATCAGATCAATTTATTATGCAAATGTATCAGTTTTAGTCAAAGCAAAATTTGTCACCATAGAGCAAATTTTTAACTTTGAATGGAGCACCGAGTAATTTCAGCACAGTTATTAGATTATAAACATACAAATACTTTACTATAAAAAAAAAAAAAAAAAAAAAAAAAACCCTCAATGTGTTGCTCAATGTACTATTTAAAAATATCCCTTTGGATTAAAAGATTTTGAATAACCAATTTAGATCATTAATATATAGGATTATTATAAACAGTTTTGCCACTACAAAGCTGCAATAATAATGTAGGTAGGCTGACCTCTCCCCAACACAGAATATGTGAAGAATTTTGAAACAAAAACTGTGACAATGGCATAAGTGCTGGTAGACTCAGAACAGCCTGATGACCAAAAAATATCCAGATAACACCATACTTTGGCCATAAGAGGATGACCAAAAAATTATGACATACAAGAGGATGGCTAGCATACTGTAAACCATGCAACAACAGATGTACTACTGTCTTCGACATGTACAAGATGAAACAATAAAGTGTGTAGGTCTAAAAGAGTGGAAACTGAATGGACACAGTGCTTAAAAAATCCACCAGCATTGCTGTGTCTGATCAACTCATACTGGTACAGCATACCCTAATACCACCACCATGTCTATGTCACTGCAGTGCTAAGAATGATCCATTACCCAGACAGTACCGCCTCTGTAGTTGTCTTGGAGTCTTGGCTATTGAAAAATAGGGTGAAAGATAACTAACAAAGTATATATTGAAACAAATAAACTACATTCTCATTTTAACTTTAGAAGTACAAAGTGCACCTATAAGGTACTTGAAACTGATAAAATTGATAATAAGTGCAGAAAGAAGGAGTTAGCTTCATCATTAAGGCTAATCATAGTATAAAAATGCCATATAACCATGTGTATTCTTCAGTTGTATATTATATGCTTTTCTCTGGGATGTTCTTGGCTCCAGAATGCCTTGTAGAGGAAAATTAAATTTTAGAGGACTCCTCATTGGAAATCTTTCATCGTTGATTGAATTATAGTCATCTCCCAGAGCTTTCCTCAGAATGTGGTCTTGCTCTCTTTATGTGCCTTCGAAACCCATGCAAACATGCACACAGACAGGCAGACACATAAACATGCACATATACAGGCCTGCACACACTCTAGTAATAAGAGTGCAACTAATTAATGCCACAGCTACACCTCCAGCTCCACTTAACCCTAACCTTACACTCAGTAAGGCCATAAATTTTTTTATAACTTGTTTCGCATGCTTTTTTTTTTTAGGCAATCTATCAGAGGCGGTCGGGGGGAAAAAAATAAGATTTTATTTTTCGGTTTCTCGAAGGTTGGATTTGGTGATGATGCAGTAGAGGGAGAAATAAAAATAAAAAATATTATTTTAAAATATATATATTTTTTAAAGACTTGACTCTGTTCTTAATGCATAACGCATAAAACATAATGTGGTAGGCTCTAAGATGGAAGTGCACACTAACAATAACAAATAAAGAGCCAAAACTCGATGTTCACCTGGAATACTGTATATATAAAATATAATAGCCATGTTAAAACACTGTCAGAACTTCCAATATGAAAAGGTAATTCAGTCCAA
>JAVSBU010114122.1:0-13149 GCA_033118015.1 Loricariichthys derbyi
ACACACACACACACACACACACACACACACACACACACACACACAGACACACAGACACACAGACACACAGACACACACACACACAGACACACACACACACACACCCACACACACACAAGGTGAGGATCAACAACTAGTGTGAAATCTACGGTTGATGATTAAATTCCTTTCGTAAGAACGTCACCTGAACCAGATTGAACATTGGCTGTGTCTGTCCCCAGCTGACCACGGATCGGCTGCTCTCTTCAGACCCAAAAAGCTTACAGTTCAAGTAGACATTTGGCTGCATTGGTTTGCAATTTAAATATTTTCCATCTGGCACCATGAGCAGGGTGTGGAGCAAAATATCGCTCTCCTCATCTTCTGTGATTTGGAAGGGCCTCACGGGAGAGTTTGGGGCTTTTTGGAAGGAGACGGACCTGGTCGGAGGCAGCTGGATGTTCTGCGATGTCCCTTTTCTGCAAAGTGGAAAGTCACCACCACCTTCATCATCCTGAGACCCTGGAGAGACGCCTGCTTTCTGGGGAGAAGCAGCTGTCTGCTCCAGGTTGCTCTTCGAAGGGAAGTCTTTCTTGTCTGTTTCTAGCTCAAATGAGACCTTCGGAGGAAAAACAGTGATCTCAGACCATTTACTTATTTACCTCCCCATCTATTAATGACAAGAAGGCTTACTGCCACTAAAATACAAATACTGGACCACTGGGAGGACATGAACCGACATATGATTGCTCCAAGAAATGTTCAGAAATGGAGTGCAACCCACATAAAAAGGCTGAGCGCACTAGAAAGAAACTCTTGAGGATTCATACTGCCGCACAATAAAGACCCGAAAAATACCTCAAAACTTTGCAACCACCAAAGTTTTGACCCAAAACCAAAGAATATCACACAGTTCTGACTGTCGTGGACTGTCCTCATTTTACTTCAGTCACCTGACCTAAAGCCCCTCAAGCATTTATCTGGGCACCTGAAGGCAGATAGAATTTTTTAAAGCCATTTTTTCACTCCAATTGCGTTGCTTAAAGGAATTTGAACAGAGGTTCACTGTTTACAGAGGTATATTTTTTCCTTTAAAGCATAAATCCAAAAACCCTCCCAAAAGTTACCTTGAGAGGCCCGACGTCCTGTTTGTTCACATCTCCGTCAAATCGTTGGACAGGAAGAGCAGTGGTAATGCTCAGCCGATGGCTCTGAAGCAAAGTGCGTAAGGGAAACACGGCCATCCCTATCGGAACAGGCTAAAGCGAGATGCAAACACTGAGTCAGACTGCTTATGTTTATCAATTAATCCATTCTGTAAGAAGCAGCAGATGATAGATAAATAAATAATTACTTTCATTTGGTTGCTTTGCCTGGAGTGGACTGTAAATGTAAGATTTGTATCCCACCACCGCTGGATGTTGGGGCTGCTGAAGTGCACAGGGAAGACACTCCGGTGCTGAAATTTCACCACTGAAAAGAAAGGCTAATTATTTCTGTTTGTCTTTACCATGCTGGTTACATACCTGCATTTTAGGGGTGTATCAATGCACATGTAAACACTACATATACACGAACATTAATTAAATGAAATACAACCTCCATCATGCTTCTTACTGTTTTCATTTTATTTGGGTTCTATTATCATTCTTAGGACCTTATCTGCAATAAGAATATATTTAAAGTAAATTAAAAAAAGAAGTTTACAGCAGATTTTAGTGGAAAACAAGAATGACGAGTGCTGAACAAATGACGAGTGTTGAGACACAAAATGTGTCGAGAACCAAATCTGACAAAGGGGGTCGAGTGCCGAGGTAAGAAAGTATATGGTGAAGCTACAATACTGCATTTTATTTACAATTTTAAACCTCTGTTTCTAGTCATTTAATGTTCTTTGCAGAGGAGTAAAGTTTTTTTTGTCTAAGAACTTATTCAAGAAAAATGACCATTGTTTTGCATTGTTTACACAAATAAGCAAATCATAAGAAAATCTAATTGTGAAGTGCATCGTTACACTACTTTGGTCTATTATTTCTTATGATAAACTCAAAAACTCACCTCCGTCCACAACTTTACTGGACACCACTCGAGTGACCTCGGCAGGCGTGGCCTTCCCTGTGTCATCGTTAGCAGCCGGTAATGGGAAGAGGTATTCCACAAAATATGAGCTAGAGAGAAAAATGTTGGATTAGCTTACAGTAATAATCAGTACAATACAAATTGAAAATTAGATTTCTACCATTTTTTGTTAGCGATGGGTAGTGGTGGTCTTCCTTTCCGTGAGAGCTTCCTTGTTGCATCGTGGTCTGTATGAACTGACAGCAGAAGGACGATAACTCTGACTAAATGGACACTGCCCAATAGTGCAATCCTATCCACACTGAGACCAGGACAGCAGTCATTTGGTCCTGCATGTGGCTCGCTATTTGAATCCAGCCTTTAGAGATATAGGAAACAGGACACAGCCTTCATGACTTAGTAATGATTGAAGGAAACTGAGTTTCTCTTGAAGGGAATTTTGCAAATATTATTCATGACTGCTTAAGTGTTCAGGGGTATCGGCATCATAAACCAGTAATAAACGTGTGTGTAAATGCTGACCTGACATTTTTCCCCAAGCTTTCTTTCTTAGTGTGCTCGTCGTCTTCTGCATTCAAACAGCTGTCAGACTTCTGTAATCAAGAAACAAACAAACAAACAAAAAAAAACACTAAGCACTACCAAGTTATCTAGCAATAGTGAAAGCAATACTATAAGAATATCCATAAAACCAGGTTGAACTTACTGAAGTTTTGTAGAAGAGGTTCTCCAAAAGGCTCTGGTCATACTGGGGGTCATTAAGTTCGCTGTCCATGAGCACACTACTGCAACCAGAGAGCGAGTCAGGAAGGGAACCGTCTCCATTCCATAATGAAATCAGAGACCCATTCACGCTGCATTTAGAGTACACATAAACAAGTTTTCTTAATATCAGCACATGACGTGATGACGAACTTTTTTTTTTACTTGTACAGATAAATCTGTATCCAATGTAAAACCATCCTACAAACTAATGAATATTAGCATTAGCACCACCTTCCTAGAAGCAGATCAACAGCTACATCATGTGCATCAGTAATACACTCTGGCTGGAGTAGTTCAGGGGCCTGTGATGAATGCTGCAGATCTGACTGGAGGATGTTCTGCAGCAGCTGCCCTGACGTGGGTGCCCTACATGAACATATGAACCTTTAAAAGACTTGCTAAATTCTAATACTCACATATCTTTATATCTCATAGAATGCATAGAAACATACAATAAAGGTGGAGCTCCAATTCCATCCCTCACAGGTGGAAGGGGACTGTGCTTTAGAGCCATGTCGGAATCGATATCGGACGTCAGTGCAGAAACCACCATGGCATTCCTCAGCTTGCTGCCACGCTCAAGAAGAACTAGGAGGAAATGAAGCAGAGCACATTAAACCATAACACACCCGTGTTGCTTTTATCCAGCTTGGTCATTTTTTTCCCATTTCAGCATATGATCGGCTATACAGTGGTACCTTGGTCCTCAACCACTTTTATGACTTGTAAAATTTGATTCTCGACACATTTTGAGGACAATTTGTCTTTGCACTTGTCGTTTGTTCTGTATTCGCTGCACTTGTATAAATTTGTATCAGTCAAGTCACGTGACTCATTCCAGCAGAAACATGCTTCAGTCTTACAACAGCTCTCTCTCAGTGCAGATCTCTGCTGTGCTTCTTGTGGTTTCCTTTATTTACACATCTATAGTACAGTATTTTTAGTGCAAAGTCAACATTGCTCCTAAGAAGGTTAGATAAACCAGCCAACCAAAAGGAAAACAGTGAGAATGGCAGCATGAGTTCACCAATGGAGGCCAATGAAATAAGCAAATGTCTTTTGAGATTTTAAACAAGATTTTTCATCACTTTATTATGAATAATCATTGTGTTAATGATTCAACTTTATGTTAATTACCTTGTTTTAAATATCTAGAAGAGGGCTGGGCAATTAATTTCTAAAGGGGCCACATGAAAAGCCTGAACTGTGTTGGAGGGCTGAACCAAACATAACTCAAACTTAATTTTGCTCAATATAAATTATCTCCCATTGTAAAAAACGGTAAATTATATATTTTGATAAGCTGGTACTGGTAATAAGAATATTAAGAATATTTCCTAATAAAAGCAACACAGTTGTATTGCATGCACAGCATAAATATTTGTTCATTTGCGTTTATAAATATATATTTGCTCATTAATTACAGTAAAGAAAAAATAAAAATAGAACATCTAGAATTTTCTAGGTGGGGTCTTTTCAGCCTCTCAACCAAGCAAAAATATTTAATACAAGAAACGTGATGAAAAGCCCACCAGAGAGAAGATCAACTGATGCTGAGGGAATGACGGTGGTCGGTTCACTTGTATCCATGTGAGCATTTACTGTAGCTCCTGTTCCAGTATGTGAGCTGCAAGAGAGTGGCTTTCTCCTCTTTTGAAAGTACAGGTGATCCTTTCCTCTAAACAACAAAGACATAGAATGAATTCAGAATTTACATGTCAGGAGTGCCTAAATCACCCTTGCAGGATGTTTCTTGTTTCTTTCAAACTTGGTTTTAATGACATGTTGAAAATATGTCATTAAACGCCAGTCAAATAACGCACACAGACCTTGGTGTACTGCCTCCTGCTGACTCTAGGCCACTGTTGCTGGGAACACAGAGGGTCTGAGACACCATCTGCTGTTCATGGTTAGGTATTACACCAGGGGCTGAATCTGCTATATCAGCGCTCATGTCTGTGGTGGGCACAGAGCTGCTGCTGCCGCCATAGGTGTCGCTCAGTGGCTCCAAAGCAAGTGCGACCTGTATGGGAACGGAAAATAAAAGTTTACAAAATAATCCCCTCCTGCTTACATTCATATTCTCCAGGGATAATGTACAAGTAAACATATAATACATAAATGTGACTGAGGCAGCCTAGCTATTAAGGTGTTGGACTCTGGACCAGAAGGTGCAGAGTTCAAATCCCACCTCTGCCAAACTGCCACTGTTAACCAATAATTGCTTGGATTGTAACAGCTGTAATTGCTAAGATTGTATCAGACGTAAGTCTCTCTGGATAAGGGTGTCTGCTAAATGCATAGATATCAATGTACATTAGTAAAAAAACTTGAAGAACAATATAATAAAGTGATTTATCTTCTTTGGCTCATGTAACACACACCTGGAGCTCGCCAAGCTTTTCAGATGTTGGGGAAACCAGTGTGAAAAATCCTGTAATAGAGTGGGATAGAGACAAGCTAGCAATCCCAGCTATTTGTACTCGTGCTATTGGTAAATGATCACGTTTTGTGAGAACATCCAGCACCAGTGAGCCCATATCTGTAAAGAATGAAAAAGCATTAATAGGGAACCACAAGTAAAATGTAAAAGAAATTCAGGAAATTGTGGATACACAAAAACGAGGAAGTACTGAATATGTAATGACAGCCCGCTAAGTAAATATGCAGTATTTGTAACTGTATAACCCACAGATCCTGCTTAGCTCTAGTAATTACTACTTAATATCAATAAACTGCAATAGTGAGAAATGAAGTCACAACTGTGCCTTATGACGTTACAGTTTATATACATTAAAGTAACAACTATGAGTTATGAAGTTACAAATAATGCACAGTGTTCCTCAAAGTGGCTTGTGAGTGAACATGTGCTAGATTTTATAACTGTACAAACAGCAGGCCCACACTATTTCCTTTAATGTTTAATAGTACTTTGTAGTTTTTTTTTTACAAATTACATAGTACTTTTTTACGTAGTAAATTTTTACATTTTACATATTAAAATTGGTAATAATACTAATAGTACTAATACTAATAATAATAATAATAATAATAATAATCTTCATTCATTCTCTATCTTATCTGCTTAGTCCTAGTAGGGATTGCGGAATGCCGGTGCCTAGGCAGCAATACAGAGCACAAGAAAGGAACAACCCCAGAACAATCAATCATCTGACACATCCACTCACGCTCTAGGGGCACTTTGGAAAGATCATTTAATCTAACACGTCTTTGGAATGTGGGACAAAACTGGACTTTGCAAACAAGAGGAAAACATGCAGATTCTACACAGATGGACCCCCAGGGTCGGGATCGAATGAGAGGTCTAAGAGCTGTGAGGCTTTCAGTAGCTATTGCTATTTCAGTTGCAACTGTGAAATACTTACATACATACCTGTGAGATACGAGGTGAACTGCTTGGGGCCACATCGTACTGGAAACCGGGTTGTCGACTTCACATCTTTCTGCCTATCTAAGGATCCATCTCTGGGATAGAACAGAGTGCCGCCGGTTGTTTCACCCCACCATCGCAATCGGACCAGGGTCACCAGGGGAGGCTTGGGGATTGTCCACAACACTCGGCTTACGGAGACCCTTAGAAAGCAGCGTACCTGGCCCTCCACGAGAGGAGGGAGGCTTGTTGAAGGGGACACATCACTAATGACTGTAATGGAAAAAAGGTGTGAGATCAGTTTGGTGCAAATATATATAAAACAACAACCAAAAGAACAACAATAAGTAGAAGAGGTAGGTCAGTTTGTATGTAGTATGAGTTTTATTGGGTTACGACTTATTACAATTCCTACCAACTGTGCAACAGCTAGCAACCTGTCCAGGGCTCAAACTGTTATGCTGATTATAGGAGTTGGCATTTAAATAATAAGAAAAATCCAAATGGAAGCATTTTCACTAATGGTCTCAGATTTCTGGCTCTTAATGTATATACAGTGTGTACAGACTTTATATTAAAATAATTATTTATGTAGGCGCTTGGACACGAAGCAAAATCACAAGTTAATCTAACAATACTATCAAAGCAGCACGAATTATAATATAATTCGTTTATTCTCCTTTTATTACTACTGTAAAGATTATTGATAGCACAGCAAACTGTTCTGGCTGTATCTCAAACGCCTCGTTTCTAAAAACATAGTGCACTACAAAGGCGGTGCGAGCCTTTACTTTACAGCCTTAAAAGGGCACCTACAAAGGGTGGATAGAAGCCGTTTGCACTTGAACCCGAGTATCTCGGGATTAACGAGCAACTGTCAACAAAGCCTAACGGCTGATTTAAACCGTATGCGTTCGGGTTCACCAAACATTACGCAACTCACCCTTCCTTTTTTTACTGCCAACCTTGAGCGGTTTTACTCTCTTGTTCTTCATCCCTTCGACTTTGTAAACTTTATTGGTTCAGGTTATCATGTTTGTTTAATAATTGTGTACAAAACGCAGCTGAGTAACCAATCACAACTACCGCCTCCATGTTCTTCTACGGATTCAGAACAAACGCCACCAACTCGCACAGTATCGCCACCTAGTGGAAGAGCGCGGATAGGATTTTTTTTTTTTTTTTTTTTTTTTAAGCGAGCAGAATATAAATCTGAGTGCAGTGTTGTGCATGACACATTTGCTTTGCCAAGTGGAACTTTATTAGCTCAATTCAAGTTCCTCTTGTTATTTAACAATTTGTGTTGTGCATGACACATTTGCTTTGCCAAGTGGAACTTTATTAGCTCAATTCAAGTTCCTCTTGTTATTTAACAATTTGTGTTTATTTGTATATTTATTTAATTTATTTAATCACACATTACATAATTAAACCGGAACCAAAAGGTGGAGGGGGGACAGAAAAGAAGAAGAAAAAGAAAAGGGAACAAAAAAAAAAAGGGGTTTTTCCAAAAAGCTGTGATCAGTATCACAGGGCATCAAGGCACCAATTCCTGCATCTGAAAGACAAAACCAGAACAAAGGCACACAAACCAAAGCAGCAAAGCGATATCAACATCATATATACGTGGGCCAGAAATCTGAACAGTTTTGCAAATTTATGTATGTACACATGCATACGTGCAACTGGGTGAATGTCTGTATGCCCTGTCTAGGTGTGCATATGTATATGTGCTAGTAGGCATACATATGAATATACGAATATACTAATTAACCATGAGGGGCTTCCCATTGAAGGTGAAAGGTCGTAAGAACACTGCTCCAGATCCCAAGCCAAGCTCCCCATCTCTAGTCCTTCCCTGCCCCACCCACCTCACCCTTGTACTCTCTACTGACCCCAGACCCGGGCCACACATATGCACAAGCGCATGCTCATTCACTAGGGGTAATTCCCTAGCTGGCCAACTCCGGCAAGCCGACAAGAAGCAGCCACGGGACCGCGCAAACCAAGACCCGCAGGCACTACCAGAACGTGCCCCCAAGCCAACCCAGAAGCACAAGCTGACCCCCCAGGGATGCTCAATAATCTAGGTAAGTAAATCCCAGAAAGTTGAATCAGTTCACCCAGGCACAAGGTTTCACTGGAGAAACGTTTCGTCACTCATCAAAGTGACTTCTTCAGTTTCAGTAAGTTGGAAATGTCAGATTTGCATAATGAAGAATACCAGCACCATAACAATATAGCCGGTGATCAATTTCCTTATGCTCATCCTTGATATTGAGGAACCCTGGTTTGAACGGCAATCAAAGAGGGCATCTATGTGAAAAAGAAACCACCATCCCTGAACTGAGGATGGGTTCCCAGGGTACACCTCTCTAACACTTACAATGCCATGATTGCAGACCTGTGTGTACACAAGGTAATTAATGGTCGTAGCCCTTTGCACCAAGAATCTCCATAAAGGATATTCACCAACAGTGTTAGCATAGTGCTTGGGTTAAGCTTCACAAAGACACAGAATTGACCATGTCTGAGGGAGGGGAGGAAGGACAGGAGAGCATCCCCAGCAGTACATGTGCAAGCCCTTCTGAGATGTGTGACAGAGTGGTGCCCAGTCCAGGGAATGTGCTTGCTTACCCACTTTGAGCCTATGCAGATTGATGTAGCAGGTCAGCAGTGGCTCTTTGGTTAAAGGACTTGACTACTGGCTGGAAGGCTGAAGTTTTAAGTGTCAGAGATACTGCTGTGCTAATGGACCAGAAGATTGGACATCACAGAGTGGCAAAAATGACATCTGTGAAATAATGCTGCACAAATTTAGGACACGTTTACTGAAAACCAAAATCACCAGACTTTAGCCCTGTGAAACTGAAAGTAAAGTGCAGAATTGGCACCCAAATTACACACTGGTTTATTTAGCAGGAACTGAATGTTGTTGGAATCTTTACCTGGCAGATTGAAAAATAATTTTAGTGAGTGTATGTGGATCTGGCCCTGCTGTTTCTGCTTATAACATGTCTGTGGACGGCTGTACGGTATCTTCTGGATTGTAACAGTACTCCTAAATTCATTAAGATGATCTGTGAACATTACTCACCCAATACACTAATTAGATTGAGCCGATTTATTGCTTCACTTTGCAGGTATCACCAGCAAATGGTAGTGTTAGTCATCATACGACACGGCGTGAACCTACTAATAAATTATTAGTTAACACTAAAAAATTATTATTAGCATCATTAGAGGTTATGCGTGAAAATCCAAGCAAATCAGCAGTTTCTGAAATACTCACACTATCCTGTATTTTCTAAACAAATATGTACCAAATTAATTATTAAACATGGAGTAGGTAATTGATGGAAATACATATAATTAATTAATAATTGGCTGTTGTAACACTGTTTATGGTTTATTTCTTCATTCAGTCATTCATTCACTTTCTTATCTGATTAATCCCGTTGGGGTTGAAGCAAATCCTTATTATTTATTTATATTTAATTTCTTCCCCATTCTAAATCTGGTGTAGGTGAAACTTGGGTGGGTTTGGCATTCTGAACATTCTGAGTACAGCAGGGCTTCCTTCTCTCTGTGCTGTAATCAAAGCCATTGGACCTTTAAACAGCACAATGTATATTGATCCAGACTGTTGGTGTACACTCACCTTTAATAATGAATATTATTACACTAATGCATGCACCATATGAGCTTAAAATAAAATACAATAGCACTTTATTAACACCTGATTGAATCTTGTTTCAGCAGAACACATACAACATTTTGAATGGTCCAACACCCAAACTGGAAGCTCTCCAAAGTAACAGAGAAATCAATATTTCAGCTCAGCAATGTAGAAGTTGTGCTGAAACATTACAGATTTAAATTCTCTGCCCTGCATAGAATTTGGGGCTGTTCTTGAGTAATTAATCACTAATGTTGCACATTGTGTCTTCATGGGGGGGGTTTCCAGGTTAGAGGATTATGAGCATGAATATTGAATATGAACACACAGTGGTGCAATAAGGACATTGATAAACCAATAAGTACAAATAATATATCAAACAAATGACAGTAACAGATTGATTTTGTTAACATAAACTGCCAACAGAGGCATCAAATGCAATATGGATGCAGTGGATTTCAAGAAGTTTCCAACTCTTTCCTTACTAATAAATCTCCCTTTATAGATTTTGACTAAAGATTAATACAAAACAATGCAAAGTAGTTTTGTAGTCAAGACCACTTGAGCCGAGTCCGAGACAAAACCAGGAGTGGTTGAGACAGAAGCAAAACCAAGACCTAATAAAGTTTGTTTTTCTTTACATAAGAATTAAAAAAAGAAGATGGAAAACAATTAATTAATTTGTAATTCACTTAATTTTCATTATCCATCATTATACAATATATATCAAAATAAATGGGTTTTCAAAATATACAATGAAATATATTATTAAATTACTAGCTACATATTTAATATTAATTATTATTCCTTATTATTATAATATTATATTATTCATCAGACTAAGGCAATGTAACTTTTGTAAGCTAATGGTGATGATTCTGTATCTCTTCTTCTCCCAACCTTAATCAAAATAACCACAGAGTCAACTGAATACAGCCATAAACATCCATTCTAAACATTTTTATTATTAAATATCAAAACAATAATAATTTAGATCTTGTGGACATTGTAAAGTAGAGCAATCTTAAAGTCAGACTATTCAAAATAAAACAAGTTCACTGATTAGATACTAAATGGAAAAAAAAACACAGTTACTTGTTTTTCCCTGTGAGCCAGTTTATTCAAAGTACAGATGTTGAGTTTAAGTCAGATTTCATCCAGTGTCATTTCCCTGCTTTCAAAAATAAGGGAAGGACAAACAATGTGTACTCTGTCCCAGCACTGATTTTAAATCGCAATCATTTTTAACAGCTATAGCAACCAGTTCACTCCATTGAAGAGCTGGATGGTGGAAATAGACTTACATGTAAAAAAAAACAAACGCTGTTGGAAACAGTTGGACTGAATTTAGGTTCCAGTGTTGGCTTAATTATTTGATGTATTTAATACTTTAAATAGAACATGTTTCCACTATTTTAGATTTTTTGCGATTTTACTTTTGCGTCCGGCATGAATTAATTCTGCATGTCGATCACTTTTTGCAGTCAAATAGCATTCTTGCTGAAAGGCATGGCTTTTTTCATGTAGCTCCTGAGACTCTCATCTCTAAAGCCGTAAATGATCGGGCTGAGGAAGCGCGGCAGCAGCACGAAGCAAAGATAGTTGACAAAAGCGATGTTGTCATTCAGCCAGCTGGTGTTCAGCACGATCAGGGTCTCTGTGATGGGCAGCGTAAAGACCATCAGGCTCAAAAGCAGCTGGAATCCATGCAACACCACAGTGTGCAGGGCTTTGGTCACAGAGGCCCGGTCTTGTCTCATCTTTCTGGTCTCCAGCAGGATTCGGATGTACGTGAAGAGGATGATGATAGCTACCACGGCGAAGAAGAGGATGTTTATGACCAGTCTAAAGAGATTCTGGATTGGCAAGGTATTAAGTACAATGTTTTGACAGACTACCGGTGTGTTGAGAATGTCCACATTGGGCCGCATCAGCATAAAGTCCACTGTAGCAGGGATACAACTGACGATCAACAGGGCCAAGCCAATGACCCAAATCCTATCTGGCCTCCAGGAAGCAGGTGGCTGCAGTGGATAGAAGATGGCCACATAGCGTTCCAAGGACATGGCAGCCAGGATGAGAGGGCCGTTCTGAAAGGTGGACATGGAGAAGAAGAGCAGCGGCAGGCAGTATATTATAGCAAAGGTCACATTTCCCATGATGAATAGGAAGAGCATCACAGAGGAGAGCAGATGCAGCGTATCATTGACCAGCATGTAGGCGAAGAGGATGTAGCGTGAGCTCTCTAAAAACTGCCGGTGAGAAGCAAACGTGTGCAGCATCAGCAGGATACAGTAGAGGAAGATGCAGAAGATCGGGATCACCAAGCAAACTTTGAGGATGACGTGCCTGTTGGATGTGACATTAGCGGGGGGCGCAGTCACATTCTGCATCATGCCAAAGTTTTGAAACGTCTAGAATGAAAAATGATAATGGCTGTGAAATAAAATAAACATACCTAAGGTGCTTACATCAGACCCAGCGCCACTACACAATGTTTATCCCTTTCTAATACACATAGCTCATAAAGAGCTTGATAAATACAGAGTGACTGGAATGAGGTTTGTTAGATCAGTCACAGCTGTGCAGAGCAGAGACTGTAGTGCAATCAGAAAAACCTTAGAGCCGATTTGATGTCAGAGTATTTCAACATCAACTTAGAACATAATGAATTTAAGATCTAAGATCAGATTAGACACATTAAATAAGTTGAATGAATTAAAATAACCAATAAAACTACATGATTAACTTTAAGTCATCAGTTTCAGTTCGTCATCTCGGTTTGTTTGTTATCTCTGTGTAGGTTAGTGTTTAGTGTTACTTGGTTCCTGTCATTAAATCCTGTTAATCCTTTTACTCAGCAAGCATCTATTCTACTTATCTGGTGTTACAATAATACTGACTAATGATGATTCGGTCGCGACCGATCCGGCTCTAAGAGTCGACTCTGTGAAGTGAATGAGGAGAGCCGGTTCCTGATTGGGAGCCTATTTTTGGGAGCCAATGTGGGCGGAGTCTGTATAATACACTGTGTCTTACATATGTAATGGCACAGACTGTGCATTGTAGGAACATCTGTCCCCTCAGCAAGAATCTTTCCTAAAACAGGTCAGATCTAATCTGATTTAAGCTACAAAAAAAGTCAAAGGAGCCACTTGGGAGCTCTCTTTTTAGAGAGCCGAGCCAAAAGAACTGGCTCTCTGAAAAGAGCCGGAATGCCCATCACTAATACTGACATGAATTTATACGCAGCACT
>JAVSBU010114428.1:0-13145 GCA_033118015.1 Loricariichthys derbyi
GGACGAACCACATCCAACAGGACGTAGTGACCTGGACACTATCCTGCAAGAAGAATGGCTTAAAATCCCTCTGACCATTGTGCAGGACTTGTATATGTCATTCCCAAGACGAATTGACGCTGTATTGGCCGGAAGAAGGAGGGCCTACATCATACTAATAAATTATTGTGGTCTAAAACCAGGTGTTTCAGTTTCATTGTCCAATACCTATATATTAATAAATGAATTATAAATTGACCAGAAAAAAAATTAAATATCTCAGATTCATGTTGTCTGCAATGAAATAAAAGTCAAAGTAAATTTAAGAAACACTGTGTATATTTAATATGCATTTTCAATACTGTCCCAGCTTTTTCTGATTTGGGGTTATACATAATAAATTATATTATTAATAAGTATTATTATTATTATTATTATTATTATTATTATTATTATTATTATTATTATTATTAATTTTATTTTTATTTTTTATTAGTAATAGTTGTTGTTATTGTAGATTGTTATAGTTGTAGTTGTATGTTTAATAGTTGTTTAAATACTTGTAGTATTGTATGTTTAAAATATCAATAGATCTGCTTTTATATATCTGTGTGTAGTTTGCATGTTCAACTTCTCCCTCCAGAGATATGTGTTAGGTCAGCTGGTGTCTCTCAGTGTCCTGGTGTGAGTGAGCAAGTGTGTGCATATGGCCTGTGATGGATTGGCACCATGTCTAACGTTGTTTCCTGCACTGCATCCTGTGCTGCCGGTAGGGCACTGTGTCCCTGTGACCCTGAAATAGATTAATGGACTAATGAAAATGAGTTAATAACTATAATTATATACACTGTAGTAATTTTAATTATAAATACATAAAGTGTTTGTGGTGTGCTTAAAACTAGAGTGTTTAAAGCCTAAAGTCTTACAACGTGGCCACTCACCATTACGTGATGTTGAACCAGTCTCAGCTTGCTCAGGCATGATACAGCTGTGCTAACAACAGCCTGAGACATTTCTCTCTAAGAGACGACGTGCAGAAGAGAACAATAACAGTGAGGTGATTCTTAATCTGCAGTTATGTGTGTACGTGATGTGTGAAATGTGATTCACCGGGTTTCTACATACTTTGTTAGGCTTTCGGTTTATTCTACATTCCTGCTTTCCTCACTAAACTCTTATCACAGAAATTTTTGGAAGTGAACTGTCATAATCCTGACTACAATATTTTCCACAGACATTGTTTATAACAGAGAAAGCTAGGCTGCGATAACAGGTCAGATTTTTCAAAACTTTTACAGCCAGACTTTCTTTCAGAACCTGGTTTATTCATTTATTACAAATAGAGGATCCAAGCAATCTCCCACTGTCTGAATGTTTATAGAATGTCAGCATGGCCTGTCCAAACTGAAGCTGTGCCAGATTTACTCCTTCAGGAATTTCTGTGGATTGTGTGGATGGGAGGAAGTCATGATCTAGGTTGACCATCAGTAATCCTATCACGTGAACAAACGCTGTAGGATGGAACCAGGAATGCAGCTATAGCCTTGTGTATGGGTTCAGATGTCAACTAATAGATCTGCAGTGGCAAAAATTACATACGTCATTAAGAATTAGTTTTTGCTGACTCTCCTCCCTCATCGGTCCTGATGAAGTGACATAGCAGGCCTCAATTAAAGTTTATTAATGACCACTTTCTTCTACAGAATATCCAATATTTTTGACATTCATGCACTGGCATAACATTATTTTTTCTTTAATCATTATCTCATGTACTTCAACACATTTGGCACAAAGGTTTACATTCCAGTTTTTAAATGACCTGAAATACCTTAGACCTGAAATACTACAGGGTGGGCCATTTATATGGATACACCTAAATGGATACACCATTCTAAAAATTCAGTGCGCTGATCTGGGTCATCCTTGTTGAGATGTGCAGCAGCTGGATTTTGTAAGTGTGCCATTTGTGAGTAGCTAATATCCGCTGACATGACCCATTGACCAAATATTCCCATTTTATTTAGGTGTATCCATATAAATGGCCCTCCCTGTAGTAATAACGTTGAGTCCAAATGACGTCACGACTGACTCAGATGTTTCGCACAAACGTTTCCACGTGGCTACTGTTATATACATGTATTCAACCTTTCATCATTCTCTGTGAAAAGACTATTCCAGGAATGACATTTCTGCATGAAACGATAACGGACCACAGCATAGTTCAGCTTAAAATGTGGCTGGAATGTCGAGGCTTGCCTGTTACCGGTCGAAAGACGGATTTAGTGAGTAGGTGAGTTGCAAAGTTGCTAGCTGTTTGTTTAGTCAGACTCGGCAGTGTTTGTGGCCAGAATGGTCCCATCACGACTTTGTATCAACTCTGTCTTATTAATACCAAATTAACCAGACTTTTTACATGAACATGTGTTGGTACTGTCTCTAACTGTATTGTGAAGATTTGAATCTTCAATTTGGACGATACATGTGCTGTTTAGCGGTCGAGTATTTTGTTTCAATTTCAAAATCAGTTAACGTTAGTTACTTGCAAACTGATGATAAAGTCATGATTTCAATGCTTTTAAGACTTTTAAGACTCTGTAGAAGCCCTGTATTTAGTGTGTGTAGTGCACGTTACCATTGGCCACTTCTGTGTTTATGTTTAGCCATGTTACTGACTTATTAACAGTAAAAAAAAAAAAAACAACCTGTTCTGGAGTATATGTAGCTGGTATCAGGTTCGGGGTGTTTATCAGTAGGCTCCGCTTTTCTGACGAAGTCTTTGGAACATATATACGTGTCCTTTTTTACTCTTTTGTGTGTGGTCTGGTCATCCACACGCTCAAGAACTGATCAAGATTGCGACGAGGTTTTACAAATGGAATAAATGTTAATCTGTTCATGTAGTCCATGTGGGAGTATCTCAAATCGCTCCGGCAAAACATAACTGCCATGCTTTGTTGTGACCATTTCTAAGCGGTTTTGATGACGAGTTCGGATGCAAAAAAGCCCTCATGCGAGCATGCAGCATGCAGCGTTTGTCCGACAGTACCATACTTTCACACGCATGCACATTTCAGCATGCTATTTTTAGACAAATACGTCATTCAGACTCAACCCTATTGTTTAGTTGTTGTTGTAAAAGCTATGTTTTGTATTGTCTGTTAATGCCATCTATTTACATCTTGTGTTAGCATATAATTCACTAAGACCACAACTGAGAAAACAAAAGAAATGAACTTACATACTTTAATACAAAAAAATTACAAAAAAATACATTTATTAAAAAAAGCCAATTGCACCTTTGTTTTTTATCAGCAGTGATCTTTGCACAGCTAGATTGTATTTCAATACAATCCTCATTACACAACAACAATTAAGCCCAAAGATGGAAAAAGATACAATGTTACTGTAGTCACACTATTTTTAAAGATATCAGACTGTTTTATTAGGTGTTTTAAAAAACGGAATCTAAATACCATTACTCAAGTCAACACAATAGATGATTCCCAAAACTGTGATGAGGGGGTCTGGTTACATGACAACTGTAGACACACCCTGAGGAATACTGAGATTCAGGCACCCACCCATCCCTGGTGGCAATGAGGTAATCCAGCTAATCCACACACAGTGCTAATCTCCACAACATTACGATGTAAAAAAATGTAACAACCACAACACTACTCCATAACCAACAGCCTCTTCTTTGCTAGAGAAGGAAATCAAACCATAAAGGCTCAGCTTTGACTGAAACCAGGATTGTACCAACTGAACCACTGGTCAGATTCCATCCTCTGATGAAGGAGGATGAACACCCATGTTACCAAACCCAAATATACTACAGTATATTAAGTAACATGCAAGGTGTTCTACCCCAATGGCAAATAAGTGATGGCCTCACACTTGTCATTTTCATTGGCCCCATATACTGCTGTGAAATGATGGTGATGACTTCAGCTGAATATGGTTGCCAGTATGCAGTCAAAACTGCAAGCATTTGGCCACATTTGGCCCGAAATACAAATCCTGCACAATCTAGATTACACATGTGGTCTAGAGCCTGAAGGTCATTATGGAACTTTATTCTGGCCTGCAGGAGCTGGGTCAAAAATTGGCTAACAATACATTTATGGCATTTAGCAGAGCAACTTACAATTTATACATTCTTACAATCCAAGCAATTGTGGCCTTGCTCAAGGACTCAACAGTGGCAGCTTGGCAGAGGTGGGATTTAAAATCTGGACTTTAGTCCAACACATTAAGCACTAGGCCACCACAGTCCACAATAACTAACCCACTGCTCGCAACTGACCCAGGAATAACCCCATATGGCTGAACTAAGTTTAATTATTGGCCAAATTCAACCAATAATATATGGTGTGTATTTTTTTTTTATTTAACAATGCAGCTGTAAATTCTAGTCCATAAAATATATGCTCTGATTAGTTGTGAGCAACATCCAATTGGAACCACCACTCATTTAGTATGTTACCTTTGTTTAAGAGAATTACTGGATTTTTATAGAAATGCATTTTAAAATAGCAGGGTTTGGCCAAAGTGATGTGATGTAATACTGTAAATGTATTTATTTATTTACTTATTCCATGAGAAAAATTTATTTGTTTTTCCTAGAATTGAGGGTTAAGGGCTTCAATAGATATTCCCAGAGAGCCCAGGGCACAGGCATAAGTAGGTTTTGTGTGGGACAACACTTTATTGCTGGGCCAACAAAGCTTGCTGTAAACACCATCTGCACAGTGGTCCAGAACATACCATGGAATTCATAATGACTGGAGCTTTGAGGTAGCAGCTCTAATTGCAGTGCAACCCTGTACAAAAGTAAATACTATAGTAAGGCCAGACATTTTTAATTACTTGTTTGGCAGATCTGCCGTTGTTAGTTTTCCACATTTTCGAAAAAAAAATAAAATTGGAAAAATTGCCTTTTTTTTATTGCCGCTGATCTTGCATTCCTATATTAGTTGAAAATGGCAATTTAAAACTAAGCAGACAGTTCAGCAAAATCGCCTGTATTGGCGAGTTGTAACGAGGAAGCTGCATCAGAGTTTGGAAGCAGTCTTTCTCGTGGGGTCTTTAGCCGGTGCTGATGCATGTCTAATAGGGTTCAGCTGTGGCTGAGTGTTTATAAGGCAGGAGCAGGCTTTGGAGCAACGAGCTGGCATTGTAGCATTTATGCTCTGCTTGAGAGGGATCACACGCCACTCTTGCTCCAGTCCTGGCTTCAGCCTATGGCGTGGCGTCCTAAAGACCCCACGAGAAAGGCTGCTTCCAAACGCTGAAGCATTCTGCTTCCTCATTACACCAGTGTTGTCAATATAGGAACTTTGTTGCTATATTTAGTGACTTTTCAGACCGTCTAGCAACTTTATTTTTTAAAAATCGACTAGCGACAAATCTAGTGACTTTTTGTGGTGTTATTGGAGATTCTGAGATGATGCCCAAAGCCACCACATCGATCATTTATGTTTTGCTGAATGCCAACAGAAATTATACGCATCTGCCACCAGAAAAGTGAGTAACTCAACTCTCACATTTGTTGTAGCTTTAGTGGTCATTTATTTGTATTTTATATTTTGTTTATTTATTTATTTTTGCTTTGACATTGTTCTCTTCTTGCCTGGGCTGTCAGGTTAGGTGGAACTGCAATGTATGTATATATATATATATATATATATATATAGTAAATGGTATAGTAATAAAGTAATTATTATAGTATATATATATAGTATTAAAGTAATTAATTAATTTAACTTGAATAATGCTTTAATAATACAAGAACCCAGGCAATAATAGAGTATGATAAACTTCACACTTTAATGGCTTGTTACTTGAAGCACATTACAGTGTGAAATGCTGGCCATTGTAGTAGGGAGTGAATGAATGGAAGCTGAGATCTTCTCTGCCATCCTGTGGTCACCATAAAAGATAGCAGTTGAATGTTTGGAGGAGGTGAAGCTGCTATACAGATGGTTAAGCAATGTGTGTTTAATGCTCCTGTAACGAGCTGCTAAATGTTGTATATCTCTGTCCTACACAAAACTTTAATCCAAATTACTCTTAGCATTTAAAACACTATGTAACGGATAGGAATTCACTTATTCCTGTATAAAATAAATCCATATTTTAATTATGCCCTTTATGTGTATTTTGTACCTTTTAACTTTGTAAGTCAGGTAACGAATTGTATGGTTCTTTTTATGTGGTTTAAAATGTATTTAGTGCTTTTGTGCCTTTTCTGTTCACAGCTTTTCCTTTAGATCTACAAAAGATACATAGTTGTGAAAATGATACATTAAAACGTAGCATTTTACTTTAATCCATGCAATGGTTAGTATTAATTTTTATTCAGAAATTCACAAAACATTTCATTACGAATAAGATCGTACAACCCTAAATCAGAAGAATTTGGTGCAGTATGGAGAATGAAAATTAAAAATTCAGTGTTTCTTGCATTTGTGTTGGCTTTTATTTCATTATAGATAGACCAGATATTCATTCATTCATTCATTCATTGTCTTATCCACTTAATTCTACTGTCCATTTTTTCCAAAAACAATCTGGTATACTGATTTGTCTGACCACAATACACATTTTGACTGTGTGATCGTCCATCCTTGATGCATTTGAGCCCAGAAAAGTTGATACAGTTAAAATAAGGTTTTGTTTTTGTACTGTAACATTTTAAATTGCATTTGTGAGTGTAAATCTGTATTTTAGTGCTTGACAAAGGTTTACCAAAAGTAATCCCTTGCCCATATGTTTAATGATGAATGATGGTTCTTGATACAGTGCAGTCTGATATAAACTCATGCTTACACCCTTTATACCGTGAAATTCCTCCATGCAGATTCCCTGAATCATTTAATAATATGCATTGTCAATGAAGAAAGATGCAAATTCCTTTCAGAAACATTTTTAAACATTTCAGTAATTTTCTCACACATTTGCTGACAAACTGGAAATCCTCTGCTTTAGTTTGTGAATACTTTTGTATCAAATCATGATTATTATGACATCACCTATTTGACATCATTATTTAGTTTTGTTTTTTTACCTAAATACTAGCCATAAATTGCCTCTGTCTCAACTTTTTTTGGAATGTGCTGCAAGCCTGAAATGCAGGAATGGATTTGTATTATATTATGAAATGAAACTGAGTTGACCAGAAAACACATGAAATATCTTGAATTAAATTGTTTCCAATTAAATAAAAGTCAAAGTAAGTGAACAGTATGACTGATTATTTGCTAAGTACCTATAAATCTGTTCTGATACCTTAGCTGCAGAGACTTAGAAAAGTATTCATACATCTTGACTTTTTCCAATTTTTTATGTTAGACTGACAAACTTAAATGCATTAGCATTCAGCCACCAGAATCATTACTTTGTAGGATCGTTTATTGTTACAATTACAAATGCACGTCTTTTGGGTTATGTCTCTAAAGCTTTACACATCTAGAGGCTGAAATTTTGCACATTCTTCTTTGCAAACTATAAGCTCAGTCAGATTTGATGGAGAGCATCTGTGAACAGAAGTTTTTAAGTCTTGCCACAGATTCTTAATTAGATTTAGGTCTTGACTTTGACTGGGCCACTCTAACACATGAATATAATT
The DNA here is from genome assembly GCA_033118015.1 of Loricariichthys derbyi. NCBI lineage: Eukaryota > Metazoa > Chordata > Actinopteri > Siluriformes > Loricariidae > Loricariichthys > Loricariichthys derbyi. The sequence continues at coordinate 7,610 of JAVSBU010114428.1, forward strand.
TGATCTAAACCATTCCATTGTAGATCTGGCTCTCATTGTTGACCTGCTGGAAGATGAACCCTCACTGCAGTGTCTTTTGTGGCTTCTAACAGATTTTCCTTCAGGATTGCCTTGTATTTAGCTCCAGCTTCCTTGTCCCTGCCGAAAAAAAGCATCAACACAGCATGATGCTGCCACCACCATGTTTCACAGTGGGGATGGTGCGATGCAGTGAAATTTTACAGCCACACATAGCACCTTCTTCCACATGTTTGGTGAGGTCTGAATGCAAATGCATGCACTTTTCAGATTTTTATTTATATCGCCAATTCCAATGAAGTTGGGACGTAAAACATAAATAAAAACAGAATGTAACGATTTGCAAATCATTTTCAACCTATATTCAATTGAATACACTACAAAGACAATATATGTAATATTCAAACGGATAGACTTTATTTATTTATTTATTTTATTTTTTTTATTTTTTTTTTTCAAATATTCACTCATTTCGAATTTGATGCTTGTAACACATTCCAAAAAGTCAGGATGGTGGCAATTTAGGGCTAGTAATAAGATTAAAAAAACTATATAATGATGTGATATCAAACAGGTGATTATGATCATGATTTGGTACAAAAGCAGCATCCAAGAAAGGCTGAGACTTTGAAGAGCAGGAGATGGAAATGAAAAAGGAAATGTGTGAGAAAATTATTTAAATATTTTAAAACCAATGTTCCTCAAAGAAAGATTGAAGGGATTTGCATATTTTTGTCATAGCTTTTGCTGATTTGGTTTGTTTTGTACTGTCTTGTTTAAAAAGGCATAGATGTCCCAGTTAAAGTTCTCATCTTTAATGCATCTGTTGCTCTAAAATCTCAATGTGCTTTTCTGCATTAATGCTGCCATCACATAAGTTTAAATGACCTTTGCCATGGGCACTGACAAAACCCCATACCATAACAGAATCTGTCATTTGGACTTGTTGCTGGTAACAGTCTTGTTGGTCCTTATTGTCTTTGGTCTGGAGAACATGGTGTCCAAAATCTGGAATACTGATTCATCTGGCCACAATACACATTTCCACTGTGTGATGGTCCATAGACGCTTCTGAGCCCAGAGAAGTCAACAGCACTTCTGGATATGGTTAACATGAGGATTATTTTTGCACAGTAAAGTTTTAAGTGGTATTTGTGAATGTAATTCCATATTGTAGAGCTTAATAAAGGTTTGCCAAAGTAATTCCTTACCCATGTGGTTCTATCAGCTTTTGGTGAATGGTGGTTCTAGATGCAGAGCTTTCTGAGAGACTGAAGATCACAGCATTCAGCTTAGGCTTGCACCTTCGGCATTTAATTCCTTTTTAATTCCACTTTAATCCCTCAATGTTACTTTTATTGTTTAATGTTATTATGCACTATAGAAGGAGGAATATACAAATTCCTTACAATCTTTCTTTGAAGAACATTTCAATAATTTTCTCACACATTTCCTTTGCCATTGTCATCTCCTGCTTTCAAAGTCTCTAAGATGCTGCTTTTGTACATTGATCATAATCACCTGTTTGAAGTCACATCATTATATAGTATTTTAACCTCATTACTAGCCATAAATTGCCACCCAACTTTTTGGAATGTGTTGCAGGTATCAATTTTGAAATTGTACTGAAGTTTGAAGTGAATATTTGCAAAGAAAAAAAACAATAAAGTTTGTGTTTCAACATTACATATCTTGTATTTGTAGTGTATTCAATTGAATATGGGTTGAAAAGGATTTGCAAATCATCGTATTCTGTTTTATATTGAAATTGGGGTTGTTTTAAAAAATTTGAAAACCATCTACCATTTTCTGTTCACGTCACACATACTTGCTACTTTTTGTTCTATCAAATAAAATCCCAATTAAATACAGTAACGTTTGTGAATGTAACATGATAAAATGTGGAAAAGTTCAAGGAGTATGAATACTCTTGCAAGGCACTGACATGAAAATAGTGTCACAATGTTTGACTTTTTTTACCATTTTATTTTGACACACCATATAAATGTATGACATCTTCATTCATTCCTCAAAGTCCAACAATTACATCTATATATTCCAATCATTTACCATTTAAGGTATTTAAAGTCATATGAGGGAGAGCTGGACATTTTACTCATGCCAGTCTGATCATAGGACAGCTGTTGTGAATACAGTAATGTATGATGTTGCTCAGAAGATATATTTAGGTTCTCTACAGGTTGTCTCCAGCTTTCCACTGGTGCCTCATCTACTGACCTGTGCATGCAATACATGTTGGTTTGTGGGTGCGTTTCATATGTCAGCATGTCCATTGAGTTTGCTCTGCTGGGAAGTTGATCAGACCAGCACATGCTGGTCCAGAGTCCCTTATGTTGAGTGCCCTGCAGAGATGAGATTCTCATCTGAGCTCTGTTGTCTTTCTTTAACAGTGACTCAATAGAAAAAGGACCACTAAATTTGATATGATGTGTTTCATTATTGACAGAAGAGACTGGTGAAGAAACATCAGCAACAACTTCCATGTTTTCAGTGTGTTTTTCCCATTTGGGTGTCAAAGCAGGAAACATCTCAACCATATCACTGAAGTGTCGACGCAGCATCTTGGGGGTAATGTTATTCTCATCCACTTTCCAAAAGTTCCTTTTGGCATTTGGACACTCAGGGTCAATTGGTACCTGTAAACACATTGAAACACTGGGTATATTGCAATTCTGAGATATTAGTAAGTAGTAAGTAGAAGTAAAAGTCCTCCACAAATCAAACAAAATACTAACTCACCTTGACAAAACATTTGTTGGACGACAAGCAGACTCTAATGTTGTTCTCCAGACCTTTTCTGTCTCCAGTAACAAATACTGTCAATTTCTCCATAATCTGAATAAAAAAATAGAAATGCTAAACATTAAACTGTGGAGGTATTATATAACAATGATAAGGATACATATATAATTATTGTAATTATAATAAAAATATACATTTAAAAATCAGATTATCATCTCATCATCTCATCAGATTAAATATCTTGATGATGTATGATATGAAGTATGGTGAAAAAAGTTACAAATCCCATAACATTTTTGTTTATATTTTCACCATCTCTTTAATTTATGCTGCATTCATTACCTGCTTGAAGGTGAGCATCTTGTTTGGAGAATCTTGAATGACATATGCAACCAGTCCAATGTAGGTCCCTTTGGTGTGGCGTTGGTATTTTCTTTTCTGCTGTCCAGGTATCTCTGCAGACTCGGGTGCAAAACTTGCACACATGGTTTTTGTCATAGCAGAAACTGTCTGACTCATCTGGGAAGACTGAATGCAGCAGCCTGTTGATCCAGGTTTATATACCTCCAGTGGAATATAGGAGCAGGATGGGTGTGCATTCCACCCTAAATACAGCTATTACTGAAGGTAATGAGGTGTTAATATGTGGGCAGGATCTACAAGACTCAGACACAGGGGTAGTGACAAATAACTTTTTAATCAATTTAATTAATTTAATTTTTCATTCTTTCAAACTTTTTAAATGAACCTGTTAAACATAGAAAACTAAGATACGTTTTATGTTGGTTTAAGTAAAACAAAGTCATGGAATAATATTTAAAACAACCATCTTAATCATTGGTTAACATAGTATATTTTATTTACCTTCATTAAGTAAAATCTGTGGATTTGTTGTCACCATATTGAAATATGTAGACAATATTTTTTAAATTGCTTCAACACTCAAACCTAAAAACAAATAATATAAACAGATTCATATAGGATTTGTATAGGTTTAGAGCATAGCTGCACTACAACAACAAGCACATATTCATCATTTATTGGTTCATCTTCATTCTCTTCCCACTTTAATATAATATATACTGCATGTTTAATACCCTATTTTGTCTTTACTTTCAAAAATGAGAAAGGGTTCTATATTATAAATAAAGACTTATGTAAAGACTTTTCTTATTCTAGATATAATAATAATAATAATAATAATAATAATAATAATAATAATAATAATAATAATAATAATAGCCTATATTAACACAGTATAAATGTAACTATTATTATTTGTCTAAAGTGTTTTAAGTGAAAATAATAGTTCTTAATAATGAATAAGGTTAAATTATCAGTTAAATGATTTTTAATATATTGTACCTAGCTCTGTGCAAAACATGTTTTAATAACAGCAGCAACACAAACAATGATACATTAAACATATGAATAAGAGTAATATAAACATAAATTATGTAATTAAATTTAATATAATAATACAGATATTTCAACAAATTTTGGTCCAAATAAAATGTTTCAAATAATATAAAGCAATTTATAGGTATATAACAATATAGGTATATAATTTATAGGTATATAATTTATAAGTATATAACAATATAGGTATATAATTTATAGGTATATAACAATTTAGGTATATAATTTAAAGGTATATAACAATATAGGTATATAATTTATAGGTATATAACAATATAGGTATATAATTTATAAGTATATAACAATTTAGGTATATAATTTATAGGTATATAACAATTTAGGTATATAATTTATAAGTATATAACAATATAGGTATATAATTTATAGGTATATAACAATATATAATATATACAACCTAGAAATTATGTAATGGAACATAAACAGTCCCATGATGATAAGTATCACATGAAGTATCATCAAATTATAAATGAACAGTGAATTAAACAATTTGTTCATAAATTAAAGATATTTGTGTGAATTAAGAGTGAGTGTAATGTGCCTTCCGGTCTTTTGCTTGTTGTAATTTAGTCAGTCAGCCATGAAACAGGTAACAAAGGATCTCATATAACGTGCAGGTTCTATTTTACATTTGACTTGTATCATTGAGCATCAGGGTTAGGGCTGCAATTCGCACCTATTTAAAGCGATTAGCAGTTCGTGTTGTAATTAACTTGCAGTTCAGCGCTGGAATGAAGCAGCTTTTATAAATGAAACAGCTTTTATAAATGAAACAGCTTTTATAAATGAGGCAACTTTTATAAATTAACCAGCTTTTATAAATGAAACAGCTTTTATAAATGAAACAGCTTTTATAAATGAGGCAGCTATTACAGTCCGGAACGGAAACACAGCTCTCGGTTGCTTTACGGACTTGTACAATGTAACCCACACAAAGCAGCGGGGGAGGCAAGTTAGTGATAGTGTGTATTGTTTATGAATAGCGCGGTCAGTGGTGATAACGAATTGATTTATTTGATGTCGGCTTTATGTAGAAAATATGGATAAAGAAGGTGTCTGTTCAGATTATAGAGTTATCGCTCCACTGAGAGAGGAATGTGTGTACAGCAGCTGTTATTGGTAAGACTGCACAATTTCACCTGCTGCAGCTTTCACTTCCAATTCTCGGTTATAATTTTGTACAAAACTAGCTACAAAGGTTTTTATTTACAGTCTTTTGCAGGTTTAATTACTTGTTCTGTTTTCTTAAAGGTAAAGTGAAATATCTGCACGAAATTGTATGCTTGCAAAATATAACAGTATTGTTTAATAATAATAT
>JAVSBU010114530.1:0-13143 GCA_033118015.1 Loricariichthys derbyi
TTACTCAAAATGGAATGCTTTTCGTGGATGTTTTGATTCACTTCAGACTATGCCAACTGATTAATCCCCTCCCCCCTTTCTTTTCCTTAATTATTTATCTTTTCATTAGTAGTAATAATATTACTGACCCCCTCCCCCCTTATCATTCTTTCTTACCTTAGGGTTTTTTTATTTATTTATTTTTATTTATTCAACTATTTTACTGTAATTTCTCATTTTATTTTACATATGGTTGTTTTAATTTTTATTTATTCTTTTTTCTCTTATTCTTTTTTTGTTATTTAGGGGTGTTAAAAAAAACTGAGGCTATTTTGTTTTTCTTCTGAGCTGTTTACGGGGCTTTGTATGTTATGATTGCTAAAAAAGACATTTGTTGTTGAATGCCTTATTCTTTGTCAATTTCCTCAATAAAAATTTATTTAAAAAACCTAAACAAAAAAACAGGAACTAATAATAAACTTAAATATTAATTCCGGCCAATGAACCAATCAAGTGTTCCATGAGAAGTCCAACTAAATTCATTCATCTTATCCACTGTTCCTATTCGGGGAAAATGGTACAGCCGGTGCCAACACAGGGCACAAGGCAGGAACAACACTAGACAGGGTGCCAATCCATTATAGGGCACATCCGCTCACACCCTAAGGGAACTTTAGAAACACCAATTAACCTAACATGCATCTTTAGAATGTGGCAGAAACTGGAGTACCCAGAGAAAACCTGGACAGATACGGTAAGAACATCCAAACTCGACAGGTGGAGCCCGGGATCAGGATCGAACCGGAGATCTGAGTGCTAATCACTGCACCACCGGGCCTCCCTACAAAGCAAATGGACAACAATATTCCTCTTCACTATTAAAGGCTATAGTTTTTATATTCTCCATCTAATTATACTCTAACGTTTCATTTTCTTTTAAATATTATTGTACCGTTACTTTACTTATTTATTATTAATTATTGTTTACCAAATAATACCATATGTATTTCTTCATAGCTGGGATGACTTTAGTATTAATCGACAATGCAGAAGATTTTAAAATAATGAAAAACCAATGCATTAGAAGTGGGTCCAAACTTCTGACTGGTACTGGTCATAAGGATGATTGGGAAAAGTGTGTATTGCTTAGTACCTGCTCATCTTTGATATTTAGAAAATACTCCAATCCAGGAAAAATATACTCTGAAATTTCAGAGTAAAACGTTTGTGACTCTTCAGTTTGACCATAAAGTTCACAGGTATAAGAATTTTTGATGGTAATTTAACCACTTCATGGTTCTACTGTCGAATTTCATACAACTGTAAACTTGGTATGAACTGACCATGAATCATGTCACTGAACCCATTCTGTATTAGGCTCCTAAAATTACTAACAACCTAATGAAATCAAATCGGATACTTTGGTATCCATCTGAAACGCACAAATCTCTGTACACTTTAATCAGAAGACAAATTTTTTTGCTAGTGGTATCAAGTGACCGTGGACCGGACTTCTGACCAGAAGGACTATGGTTCAAATCAAAGCACTGTCAAGCTGCTACTGTTCAGTAAGACCCTTTGGGTACAGTCCAGCTGTTTAGATCTGTACCTGTACCTCATATGATTGTATCAGCTGTCAAATAACTAAATAAAACATGTAAGCTTTCACAGGTAGGACCGAGCTCTTAATCAATCAGATCCTAAATCAATAAACCAGCTCTAATATTCTGCTGTTCATCTGAAGCGTTCCACTTTAGTATGTTTTCAGTCAGGGGTTAACTGGGTACTCACAGAAAAGAAATAATCAGCACCACGACACAACTCACTGACAACACCGTCACATAGCTCTTCAAGAAAAACATGTTTCAGCTGAAAAACAAGGCAAAGATTCACAAAAAAAAGTGGATTTCCTGGTTGCTTTGACTCATTAGGTTTATCTCCTATATTCATCACAGTTCCTGTAACTGATAAGAATCTAATAATAAAAAAGACACAGGCTTTAACATACTTTTGAATATGAAACTATATGAACAGCTCTTGTCGCTCAGAGCTAAGAGTCAGCACTAGGAAATAACAATTCATGAGGTACTGCGTTTGAACCCCAGCTTGAGCTTCCAACAAGAAGGCAGGTCCAGGGCCCTGTAAAAGACCGACACCCTTCCACCCCTCTGACGAGGATAACCAAGGTCAGCATAGGAGCTCTCAGTAGTGTAGGGTTTCAATTACGCCTTGACTGGTTATAGCAAACACAAAATAAATATTAAACAAACAAATAAAGTGCTATTATGGCAACAGAACTTGCTTAAGCCACCACCTGTGCTCAAAGGGTACAGCCCAAAGTGTTTCAGTAATACTGAGTCTCCGATAGTTAGCCAAGGCCATGAAAACTGTACCAAAAGGGATCCAATTTAGATTGCCAAACTTTGGACTGTGGTATTTGTGTCTTCTGAAGGCTTTGTAAAGTGAAAGCTGAGTTCAGGTCAATTAGGTACAGAAAGGCACAGACTGCACTTTCCTTCTCAATTAAAAATTTTTAAACATATGACCCACTAATCCCAATTTTGGCTAATTCCAATTTATCAGTTTAGGAACGTTAAATGACAGCATACAGAAATTGTTTAATTTTACTTTTATTAGAAACTTTTTCAGCAGGGGCTTCTGGTTTGTGGCCGACTAAGCTAGCTTTATCTTTAACTTCTTTACCCTTTTTATTTCTGTCAAATTCCACATATTCACTGGGGTGATGCTGTTTTAAACATCTTATTCAACTCGTTATGTTTTTTCGTTTTTGGAGTTATACCCAAGTGACTTATTTTCTCTATGCATGTTTAGTATTGCAAACAACACATTCTGAAGAGCTTCCATAGTAGATGCCTACTCACTCATTAGTATCCCTACTTCCTCATTAGTTCTGCGCTGTTTAGGGAGACTTAATTAGTTGACTAAATAGCCCAGCTGGCACACAACCGACCTTCAACGTTGAAATTTAGTTGAAATATGGTTGAAATGATGTCCGTTGTTGTTTCAACGTTGAAACAACTTTTAAATGTTAAATGGTTGTGCAAACGTTGAAATTTTAACGTTGAATCAACATAATGTCCTCAACCTTCTGCCTTTTGATTTAGCATTTTACATTTCATCACCATATAAAAAAGGTTGACACCATGGCAAAATATCTGAAATATACGCCGGAGAGGATGGGTGGTGGTGGCCGCAAGAAATAAGATCCTTGAATGTTTATTCAAGGTTGAACGTACAATGTCGAAACAACATTGCCATATCAACATTGATTCACTTTTCAAAATCAACACCAAATCCAACATTGATTCAACCATACCTTCAACGTTGAAATGCCAGCTGGGAGAAATCAAAACAACTGACATCTTAACGCTTGTCTTAAAAAAACATACGAGTGGCTGAACCATGTTTAAAGCTCTGTACATGAACTGAATTCTAGCTAGTACACCGTGCTGTTCATGTGTGGCTTTGTTTATGCCGCTGTCATGAGATACACATGGTAAATATGGCCGGCACAGAATCAGCCATGTGAAACTGATCAGTCACCGGTCATGGCCGAATACACTAAAAACCAGCCAGCTTTGGTCACCAGCCAAGCGAATGGCACAGCTCTAGTTAGGCATTTTCCTCCATCATAACTCTGGTTTCTGTTACATGACTAATAAAGCCTTGAGATTGTTGAGTAAATCGATAAATACTCAAAATTAAGAATAACTGGTTTCACTGAGTGCATTTACATGCACTTAATAATCTGATCGTAATCTGATTTATCTGTCTGATACAACATACTTGGATGTCCTAGATCGGATTAGAGACTGGAAATCGGAGCCCGAAATCTGATAGAGAGCTGGATTTTATTGCTGTACTCAGATTTCTTAGTGCATGTATCAGTTGAATCTGTTTTCTCAGTCTGCATACGCACACAAGTGTAATCCAACATGGTTGCCAGGTCCTCTTATTCCAATAGATATGGCTTTTTTCCATTGACTTGCGTCTTATTTTTCTAGCAGAATCTGGCAACTGTGAAACACAATGTTCGAGGAAATCAAGAGTTTCCTTCACTTTTTAATTAATCATCTGAGTCATGTAAACCCGGAGGTTTCCCATTACTTGATTAACCAAGTGCATGAAAACCTAATGAACGGATTACTGACCAAATCTGATTTTCTGCAGCCATCGGATTATTAAGCACATTCAAACACACACTGGCTCCTAGAGAATTAGTTCAGAATTATAATGTTTGTGGCGTTCAAGTCAGATCTGACCGAATTCTGAATTTACAGAATTAATAGATACAATGATTATAAAATTGCTTTTAAGATGGATTATAAACCATTTTGTGGAGCTGGTCAAATTAGACCACGAACATAAAGGATTAAAAACTGATTCAAACAGAGCAGAAGAGTTAAAAGACTAAATGTTTAAATATTTATGGCAGACACCTTTATCCAGAGCAACTTACAATTGATATAATCTTACAACCCAAGTAATTGAGAGTTAAGGGTCTTGCTCCAGGACCCAACAGTGGCAGAGGTGGGATTTGAACCCTGAACTTCTGGTCCATAGTCCAGCACCTTAACTGCTAGGAAACCACAGTCCTACATTAAACTTTCAGTGTCACCACTCACATTTAATCATTTAACAGACGCCCTAATTCAGGGCAACTTACAACAGATAAAGGCAAACAATCCAAGCAATTTATAGGTTAAGGACCAAACAATGGCAGCTTAGCAGAGGTTGGATTTAAAATGTCAACCATCTGGTCCACAGTACATTAAACTTTTAAGCCCCCACAGTCTTAACCTTGTTAATTAATATTTCATCATATCACGTCTGGATTGGAAGATATCAGTATCTCCACAAACAGAGAACAGGTTTCAAAGAAAGTCAAAGTCAAATTTATTTCCATAGTGCTTTTTATAATGAATATTGTCTCCAAGCAGCTTTACAACTATAGATTATCTTCTAATATCTATGGCTATTCCCATACTGAGCAAGCCTTTGGCGAAAGTGGAAGGAAAGACTCCCTAAACGCCACAAAGTGCGTTCTATAATTGCCTAGTTTGACTCATGAGCTTTTGTTTAGGCTCTGGTTTTGAGCATAAATTAACCGGACACACTGTGGGAAACGATGTTAGATCAGATTTATAAGCATACTTCTAAACTTGTGAGTGAATTCAGCAACCCCACAATCCCACTGTATTTACAGATCTGCATAAGCTTGCAGACGATCTTGTACGTACCAGGTGGGTTGTTCCTCCGATGGGCATGGGGGTCCTCGGGCTCGCCGAAAATATTGGAGGCCATTCTATTCTTGCGCACTGGTCTCTCTTCGTCTGTGCCAAAGCAAATGTTGGAGTTTCCACCTGGAGGCCGCAGCACCCTGTACAGATAGAGTGCAAAAAACCCCTGCCTGCATCAGTACGGGATGAGAGAACACTTAAAAAGCCATCACACACACACAGACGCTGTCAGAACAAATATTATCACAACGAGAGGGCGAAGCAAGTCCAAAAATGCCATTAAAAACTCTAAAAACACTGAGTGTACCCCCATTATCCTGGATAGCCTCTGGATTGAATAATAACAAATTACAAAAATCTGCAGCCTTTGTGCAAACTGTGCATCTATTAGTAATTGCCGCTTTGCTGTGCTCATATTAACACAATCACGTCATTAACAATGTAAATAAAAGTTGAATACATTTCCGTTATTTTAGCCTCTGGAGTTAATAACAGTTTACAGAATTCTGTAGTCATTGTAAACACAGATTCAAAAGATACGCAGCCTTTGTGTAAGCTGTTCATCAGCTAGTGCCTGCCCTTCCCTGCTGTTCCCTGCTTGATGTCATATTGCTGGGGTTTAATGCAGCTCCATTTTTGTGTTTTATCCCCATGTGTCCTGATCGTGGTTGTGAGGAGCCAGAAGCACCAGTCTATTGGAGAGAATGGCAGGGGTCACCGATGCAGCAACCAGTCAATTAAGTGTCTCAATTAAGGTCAGAATTTGAATCCAAGTCTCCACGGTGATGGTGGCACCTTAGCACAGTGGTACCTTGGTACTCAACCATCTTTGAACTCATCGAATTCAGTTCTCGACTTGCTTTGAGGAGAAAAAGGTGTCTCAGCACTTGTTACTCTTGTTAAACTTGTACGAGTCAAGTCCAGTGACTTAATTCAGCCAAAACATGACGATTCAGTTTCACAATAGCAATCTCATACAGTGCAGATTTTCATTAGTTTTCAATCAACGTTAAAGTATTCTTAGTGTTATTGTTAGCCATAACCTCCAACCAAAAGGAAAACAGTGAGAACCACTTTTTAGTGTTATACTCTCCCACATATGCTTCCTGACACCGAGGTGAGTAGCAGCACCCTGAGCTCTGATAGCATGAGCATTTAGCTTTAAAACTTGTGTAATTAAGCTCGTCTCCACTATGATACCGTCTAGACTAAACTTATGATGGATTTGTTAGAGTGGATCCCCATAAATCAGGGGCACCTGTAAAATACAACTACATTAATGCATATAATGTCTTATACAGTGTGGATTTATTTTTTTATTTTTTATTTTTTTTTGGGGGGGGGGGGTCCTGTAAAAGATTCAGTTAATTTACATTATTCCTTATAGGAATTTTTTTGTCATCATTTTTTGGTACTCGACCAGCCTTCTGAAATGGATTAACGACAAATACTTTGTATTTATATATATTTGTTTATATAAAATATCATACAGCAGCTCTGGTGGCTCTGGAGTTCCTGAGGTCAGCGGGTGCATTAATGAAACCCTACGATGGACCCAGTGGATTCTGGATTAGTATCCAGATCCTCCCCCACAACCCTGACCAGAATAAGCAGGGGTGAAACTCATTTCGCTTTGCTGTAATCTTAAACAATGCGTATAAATCCATCAATATGGGTCAGGATTATACAAACAAAGTCTCACATACAGACTGTCAGGATATAGTTAAATGCAGCAAAATAGCAGTGTTATTTTATAGAACACCACTTTTCCCATCATCGTTAATAACTCAGATTTTGTTATACCCCTGATTTACAAGGGTTTTGCCACTAAGTATTAAGTCTTGTTTGCTAGAGCGACCAAAATACTTATTTCTCTCTGCAAAATGCAATTAAATGTATATATGATTTTCTGGATTTTCTTTTTGATATTCTATCTCTCACTGTTAAAATAAACCTACCCTTAAAATTATAGACTGTTCATTTTTTGTCAGTGGGAAAACTTACAAAATCAGCAAGGGATCAAATATTTATTTCTTCCACTGTTGACTAACATTTTAGAGGGAAAAATGAAACATTACGAAGAGTATAATAAGACAGAGAAAATAAAAGCTATAGCATATAAGACAACAGTGAAGAGAAATATTGAATAGGATAACGTAGTCCAGTACCTTAAGTGCTAGGCTACCACAATCCCATATTTGAGTACCTCACCTTGCACAGAGGCAGAGATTTGTTCACTATTAAATAATGTAATTTCACCAGTTCCTTAACCGGCCAGCACACTGTCTCACCTGAATACTAACCATAAATCGGGGATTTCCTTTTAAACCAATTGAAGTCACAAGTATCAAATAATCCAATATCAGTACTATACTTAAATTATATATGTTTAAAAGGTATCAACTAGGGCTGTGCTAATAAAAGATGGCAGTATAATAGCAGCATTTATTTTTACAATATACTACACTGATTTTCTCAAGATCATTTTTAAAGGGGAACTGCAAATCTTTGTTCCTGTAGAGGTTGCACTACAGTGTTTTAGCTCCATTTGTCTGCTGAATTACATGACGTTATGTATTAATACTACTCAGATCGTACAACCCAACTTGTCCTTCAGCCATTTTTATATTTTCAGTGAACGAGTGAAATATTGCAATATGCATCGTATCGTAATGTATCGTGCTAGAATTGTATTGTGAGACACATATGGTGAAGTGTGTCATATCATAAAGTCCTTGCCAATACCCACCCCTAGTATCAAACATCTCTACGTTTAACTCCATTATCTTTTTGATCAGGTCAAGGGTTCAAATCCCATCTCTGGCAACCTGTCACTGTTGGGTCCCTGAGCCAGTCCCTTAACCCACAACTGCTTGGATTGTAAGACTATCAGTCACTCTGGGAAAGACTATCTGCTAAATGCTGCAAATGTCTCCGTTCCCATGTCTCCACAAAAGGGTCAGTTGGAAAAATTAAAAAAAAGAAAAGAAATGAATACTGCCCCCCCACTATGAGGTTTACTTCTACAGCTATTGTACTGGAGCTTTGAAGCTACCAGTTAAGCAGTGTACATACAGCTGGTTTGAGTTTCAGGGAGCTCAAACAGACGTGGGCTCATGTGGTTTCTGACAATACATGCCGTCCACAAAACGTACACAGAAATCTGAGAGTGGTTAAGGTAGTGGATTGTGGACCAGAAGAACGAGGGTTCAAATCTCACCTCAGCCAACCTGCTGTGTCCTTGAACCAGGACCTACAATTACTTGTTTTGTACTTTTTACTTGTAATAGGTTTACGCAAAGAATAAAGACAATGGGAATTGCACATACCCAGAGTATCTTAAAGTTATTACACTGAATATATACAGTATATTACACTGACAATAGTAGAGTCATAAAATAATAAGATAAATAATTATAAATATGGACACGCTAGAGTGGAACATTTTGCTGGGTTTTTCAAAGGAATCCAGTTAGGTGTGTTGTATTGTATAGTTCAATTGTGTAGTGTTTTATAAGAGTCATTTGGATGTGTGGCCCTGGGCCTGTTCGTTTCCAGAGGGTAGCAGGGCGAGCAGATGATGTCCAGGGTGAGATAAACAAGGGATAAACAATACATTTGCTCTTTTTTACTCTAGCAGAGCGTATCAGAACAAACCTGTGACGTAAATGATCACATGATCGCAGATGGGTGCATCCTTAAAACCTGAACCCCATTGATAATTTTTGGGTCACAAAGTCCTGGAGCTCCTCACTCAGTTACACCGGTGCCTGAAACTTTGTGAACCCTTTAGAATCTACTTTTAGGACTCATGAAAATCTGATGAAGTTTTAGGTCACATTTATGCAGAAAATCATAAAGGGTTCACAAACTTTCAAGCACCACTATGTAGTGCTGTTAAAATAAATATTAATAATAATCTGTCTTTATGGTTACTGAATTTTTTACCCACTCACATGTAGCATGCAACAATGGGCTCTGGTCCAAAGGGAACTACAACTTAAGAGTGATGAGACATCAAACCAGTCTGGAAATCCCAGCATTTCAGATCAGGCACACTAACGTTCATGGATCAAACAGTCCGATCAAAGAGGCTCACTCAACGATCTCAACACAAATACAACAAAGACCGAACTGTAATAACAGCATATAGAAATGCAATCGGCGTGACTGTAGGACATGCTCAGATAAGCATAAACTCATGTCTAAAGAACACATGAGATCATGTAACTGGAGCTCATCTAACAAAGCAATATATTCACTGTAGTGTCTATTAGGGGTATGAGATACTGAAAAAAGATATCATCATATATTATGTGCAATTTGCAACTCCCTTTACAAAATCAAACCACCTCCAATGATGTAGACTGTAATATTAGTGGTGTCTGTATTTTGTCACCAGGTGCAGTTTGTTCACTCATTTTTAACTTCGGCCATTCATTTTTAGGTAGAAATTTTAGTTTGTGCTTAACTCTTAGCTACATGATTCAGTGAATACAGGAACTCTGAAGGCATGTTTTTGACTGTTATTTGCAGAGTAAGTGACAGCAATTACAAGTTAATCACATGACTATCGATTTTACATTCGTGTGAACAATGCAAATTTCTGTATATGTTTTTAAACAAAAAAAAAAAAATCTTGAATCCCCTACAATTAGAACAATTAATAACTAGAAACAAAAAGACTAAGTCCCATCTCAAATTGAAAATCTCAGTAAACAAAAGCTCAATGTGATCTGTTTATTTAATAAATTGTTTTTTGTTGAACAGCTTAATGTCATTGTTTCCCTCTTTAGCTAGACTGATATTTTATGTTCAATTTGTCAAACACCTTTTTGCATCAAATGTGTGTGCATGAGAGAGAAGTGCTATACAAACGCACAGCTAACGTTTGATTGAGCCCTTCAAAAAATAAAAAATAAATAAATAAAACCAATCACCATTGCGTTAATGTCATAAAGAGAACGCACATGACATTTCCATCCCAAGTGTCAATACAAGCACGCAAAAAGATGGAGCACCGTTAACAACCACTGATCTAAACCAACTGCTTCATAAACTTCTCTTGTAGATCCTTTCTACTTCTTACTTGAACTGTTACACAAACACTAAACCATTTGTAACTGAAGGCAACTCACAATAATTATAAGAAATGCAGTAATGTCATAACCCTGTGTAGGTTATAGGCATAACACCCAAGAGGATGGTATGATGAAAATGATACTATTGTTTGAAGGAAGCCAAAAAAATGCATCAATAGACAGAATTCCGAACAACATGGAAGATCAGCCGGAAGAAACAGAGACTCCAGGAGTGAATGGGATTTCTATAGTTAAAGCACAAGTTGGTATACAAACATGGGGAACTTGGACATAAAGACTAAACATGGTCTACGGTCCACACGAACACACCAGGGTTGCCAGATCCCATGATTAATCCCACCTGCAACCCTCAACTACAAAGATTTGTAATCAGTTTTGACTTTCACTTTGTCTTTTATACTGCAGTCCTTTGTTTGTGCTTTGTTGGAAAATCTCACCTTTTGGTTAATTCTGGCAGCTAAGGGTCCAAAGTCCAACCCAGAATTTACTGGATGCAAGCAAAGCTCATCCAGAATTAATTCCCAGGCCCACAGGGTCTTTTACACGAGCTGCCTTCTATTACCGAGTCACCGGAGCAGGTTGACCACACTTAAAAAAAAAATAAAATAAACAAAAAATTTCCTACTGAGCAGTAAACAGGATATACAAATTGCTTTAGAGTCCACACACACACACACACACACACACACACACACACACACACACACACACACACACACACACACATCTTTAGCGTAGGGGAGGAAATACGGGACGCTCTCGCACATTTGTCGCCATGCTGACATTACAGGAATGAAGCAGCTGCGAGGGACGTCGGAGAGCATCATCAAAAAGCTTTAATGGAGTAACAAGGCCCAAGGGGGAGGACAGGCACACCGAGTCATCTGTGGCCTGCTGCAGGGCACCGTTAATATAAACTGGGAGGGTCTCCACTCCACCGTCCATATCTGTCACACTCCAACACCCTACAGCTGAGCAGAACCACGACAAATGGAGATTCCTCTGTCGGCTCATTTTCACCCCCCTTAAATCTGCATCCTCAGGGTTTGCCGTAACCTTGACAACGAATCGAACCTTCGCTTCACCTCATCAGCGCTGGAAGGAAGTTTAGGCTGTGTTCCAATCCACACACTTGCCTTTTAATTGCAGCCTTTGGCTCACACACAATTCATTGACTATGTGTCGAGACCAGGAAATTTAGTGCTACTGCGTGCACAAATCAGACACTAAACCTGAACGAGGGAAAGGGTGATCTCAGTGATTTTGACCATGCCATGATCATTGGTGCTGGGTTTAGTATTTTTGTAACGGCTGACCTCCTGGGATTTTCAGACATGGCAGTTTTAGGACTTTACTCAGAACTGCGCAGTAAAGGAAAAAACATCCAGTGAGCGGCAGTTCTGCAGATAGAAATGTTTTTGTTGATGAGAGGGTCAACGCAGAATGGACAGACTAGTTAGAGCCAACAGAGCGAGGACATTTAGTCAAAAGACCGCTCTGTACAACCATTCAGAGAAAAGCATCTCATAAACCTTGAGGCAGATTGGCTATAACAGGAGAACACATTTTTGCTAGTGTTCTAGCAACCGAACTCAGAAGGCCGAGGCTGCAGGGGGCACAGGATCACCAGAACTGGACAGTTAAAGACTAGAAAAACGTAGCCTGGTCTAACAAATCTGCTGAGACACAGATGGTGAGGACAAAAATTGGACTGACAGCATAAATCTATGGACACAACCTGCCTTGCTTTGAGTCCAGGCTGGAGGAGGAGTTGTAATATAGTGATGTGGGAATGTCACCCTTTATCCCCGTTAATGCCAATTAGTCATTGCTTGAATGCCACAGCCTATTGGACTATTGTTGTTGACCATGTGTGCCCCTTCATGTCCACAACGTCTCAAACTGGTCATTAACATATTATTCATTAACAAGTTATTCAGGGTTCTTACCAGCAACAGAACAGGAGATTCACAGCATGACATTGCAGCTGACAGATCTGCAGGGATTGTTTGGTACAACCATGTCAACATGGAAAAACAAAGGTTGAGGGGTCAAGTCCCAGCACTGCCAAGCTGCTACTGTTGGGCTATTGAGCAAGGCCCTTAACCCCCAGTTGTTTGCATGGTACATTGTAAGTGTGATAGTCGTCAGTCTGTCTATATAAGGACTCCTGCTTATTGCGTAAATTGAAACGAAACGCCGCTTATCTGGGTTGGGGCTTTCGGGGGACTTGAAGTCTATCTCTGGAATTCACAGGGCACAAGTGAGAGTGCACAGTGCCCAGGGTGACAGTATTCACAGGTCTTCATGAACTCGTTTCAGTGCGGAGGGATGATTCCCATCCCTGTTTGGACTCCCATCCCTCATACACATCGTAGTTGTGCCTTTGTGATTCTCAACCTGGCCAGAAGGTATTGTCAGGACTTGATCCTAGGTCATCCTAGGTTTTATTAAGACTGCCACCTCACCCTAAGCACTGTATCTGCAAATGCCTTCTTTTTCTTTGGGCTTTTCCCTTTTCAGGGGTCGCCACAGCGAGTCATCCTCCTCCATCTCACTCTGTCCATTGCACCTTCTGTCCTCACACCAAATACTTCCATATCCTCTCTAACTGCATCCATATATCTCCTCTTTGGTCTTCCTCTTCATCTTTTTCCTGTTAACTGCATTTCTAACATCCTTCTATCAATATACCCACTGTCCCTCCTCTGGACATGTCCAAATCATCTCAGTCTGTCCTCTCTAACTTTATCTCCTAATTGTTTAACCTGTGTTGTACCTCTGATGATCTCATTCCTAAC
>JAVSBU010114631.1:0-13142 GCA_033118015.1 Loricariichthys derbyi
ATTGTCATGGATGAAAAGGTCATCTGGGGTGTGGTTGAGTCCTCCTGTTGGTGTGGGTTCCTGGAGGTGGGTGTGAAACAATATAAATAGCTGATACTCCCTACTAGTCAGTTGAACTGAAGAAGCCTTTTGGATGAGCGGTGAAACGTCTTCAAGAATCTACAAGGATGTCCAGTTGCTCTCTTCTACCACCCACTGTTACTATGACCTGGACAACTGAGAATCTTCACAGACTTACAGTCTAGAGACGATAAATCCTTCTTCAGTTAGTGGGCTATTAACACTCTTTCTACCTTAAACCAAAATAAAATAAGAAAGTACTGATAAGGCAGTGTTTTCACACCTGATAATCCAGAACAGACAACATGCTGTTATCCACTCACTCAATCACTCACTTAACTGCAGACAGCTTCATGAAAATGGTAGATTTTATTAACTCATAACAGACAGAACTAAGAAAAAACATGAATTCATAATAACATTAAAATAAAAATAAAGGAAATCAAAACTCCCAGGACGGTTGAGGACTAGGACTCACAGGATGTCGAGGTCACGTCTGGAGTTGCATGGAAACAATTACAGCCAGTGAATCACGCTGGCCGACCACACAGGAACAAAGGGGAGAGGTACGGCAGGAGCCATAGGGAAGCAAACCCCAGGTCAGTGTCCCAGCCTGTAGGTTACCTCACTCTCTGGCGCCGCTGCCGCATGGGACTTTTAAGTCTGGTCACAGTGCCGTTTTTTTATTCTCACGCATGGTCTCAGGCTGGTGCGCTGCACCCGTTTTGCATCAGAACAAAAAATGACAGGCTGGAAACGTGCGCCACTTAACCCTGCAAAGTTAAACGGAATGTGGTCCTTCTAGTAACATAAAGTTATGTCGCCGCATGACTTTGCACTCATTTCCAGGTTTTATAAGCTGAAGCGCAGATGGAAATCATAGCGAAGCATAGGGAAGCGAGCCCCAGGGCTGTGCCCCAACCTGCAGTTTACCTCGCTCTCTGGCGCCGCTGCCTCATGGAACCTTTAGGTCAGATCACGGTGCCTGGCGGCCACATCGGGGGGCATCTATTGGCCGCTGCCGTGTGTTTCGGTTCCGCCGGGTCACGGTGCTGGATGACCACACAGGGGCCCAGAACAGGGCCAAAGGTGGGCAGGCGGATGGCACCAAGGGATGCAGCTTTCCCTACGCTGTCCGTCTACTCCCTACCGTACCTTAACCCTCCTGACTCTATCCCACCCCCTTCTTCAAAAGGGGGGCAGAACCTTCGTCCCTAACTCCCTCAAATGCACCTTGAGTGGAACTGATGTACCCACCCCACTATGTCAAGTCAAGTCAAATTTATTTATATAGCACAATTCCTACACAAGGTAACTCCAAGTGCTTTACAGATTTTTGTCATTCAAACTCTACACAAATGCATAGCTGAACGAAATGACGTTTCCCAACCCAAGAGAGAGTTGAGAGGCCGCAGCTGGCATGTCACCGCCTTTGCTTACAGTAAGAAATAACAGAAATAACAAGAATATATGAGGTGAGAGGAGGAGAAAAAAAACATCCCCAGACTATGTTCATTAATTAATACAGTTTGCAAACTGAAAAAACCTCTGCACAGTTATGCACACAGAGACTCAAACAGTAAAAGGAAAAAAGAAAAAAACCATGAAGCATAAAGACATAACACTAGGGGGAGAGAATACTTCACATGCTTCCCTTCAGGAAGAGTGGTTTAGAGTTCAGCTGTGGCCTTGGCCAAGGAACACGCTGATAGGAGTCTGAATAACAAAATAGCCGATTCAAGCGCCAGACATATACTTTTTGAACAGTCCGACTAACATCCATTTCGTTCAAAATTGTCCAAGTGGCGCTAGGCACAGAATGCACCATTTCTCCCTGGCATCCATAGTGTACTCAGCTGCAAACGTTCCATCAGGGCAAGCAGGCTCCTCCGAACCAACTCTCCTTGTAGAGAAGACCACTGAATAAATTCCATTTTTCTTTGTTGGAAGAGAAGCAGGAGAGAATCTCTCAAAGCCAGACAGTAGACACAGCAGGCAAGCTGGGGAGATAAGGGAGGAACACAGAGACACATCTGCCTTCGTCGAGAGCAAGGGAAAAACCATGCCAAACTATGCCTTCCGCATTCAGCATAGCAGGTGCAAAACTTGGGGGAGCACACCACTCTGAGATGGACCTCATGTCAGAACAAAGAACGAAAGGCTGGAAACCTGCACCGCTTAGCACTGCTTGTGCACACTAATCATATTATGGCACAGGAATGGAGTGAAGTTGAACAGCATGCGATCCTTCTCGTAACACAAAGTAATTTCGCTACACAACTTCGCTCTCATTTCCGGGTTTTATAAACTGCAGCACAGGTGGAAATCATTAGGTGTGCATCAGTGCATCAGACGCTGTGCCGGTCTGCTCTACCATTCCAAGTTCTCCAGTCCTAATGGTGCAGTGAGGATATGGCAGGGATTGTTACAGGAGGTTATGATATAGGTCATATATAACACTCTACAGCTGTCACATACACATTACATATTCACAACTTCAACACTTCAAAAGAAAATGTTGGATGATTGAATCGTACAACACAAGCTAAACAAAAAAGTGTTTAAAAATGTTACTAAATACTGATTTATTCTTTGTTAAAAGCTCTTTTTAAAGTATTTTGAAATTAATATCACAGAGCATTTTGTACAGTTATAGGTTTTAGTCAGTCATTTGCTGTTCAATCAAAAATGCACTTCATAGCACACTTCTTGAGTGGCTCTGTGAGATAAATTTATTCTTTATTCTTCTCAACAGCTATGTGTAATATACTTTAAAATTGTAGTTGACTAATGTTATATATTATTATTATTATTATTATTATTATTATTATTATTATTATTATTAATAATAATAATAATAATAATAATAATAATAATAATAATAATATTTCTGTTATTACAACCACAAATCAGAAGAAGTTGTGATAGTATGTAAAATGCAAATAATTTTTTTTTTAATTTTGACTTTTATTTCATTGAAGACAGTATGAACGAAATATATTTCGTGTTTTCCTAGTAACTTCATTTGATTTGTCAATAAACATCCTTTTTTTGCATTTCATGACTGTAACGCATTCCAAAAAGTTTGGCCAGGGGCAATTTAAGACCAGTTATAAGGTAAACAAACAAACAAAAATATATATATATAACGCTGTGATTTCAAGCAGGTGAGTTTAACAGGAATTATGATCATGATTTGGTACAAAAGCAGCATCCACGAAAGACTGACACTTTGAGCAGCGGATATGGGCAGAGGATTTCTTAACGAATTTGTGAGAAAATTATTGAATTTTTTAAAAGCAGCTCTTTAAAGAAGGTTTGGAGGGGATTTGAAGTCATAACTTTTTCAGTCATATCTTTTGCTGATTTGGTTTTTTTTTTTGCATTGTCTTGTTTAAAAATATATGAATGTCCCTGTTAAAGATCTCATCTTGAATGCATATGTTGATCTAAAATCCCAATGTGCTTTTCTGCATTAATGCTGCCATTACATAAGTGTAAATGACCTTTGCTAAGGGCACTGACAAAACCCAATCCCATAATAGACCCTGTCATTTGGACTTGTTGCTGATAACAGTCTGGAAATATGAAAATCTCTTCCAATCTCAGATACATTGTTTTCAAATTTTCTCACACATTTTGAGACACACTGGAGATCCACAGGCCATTTTTTGTCATCAAAGTCTCAGCCTTCCTTGGATGCTGCTTTTGTACCAAATCATGATTCATTCACCTGTTGACATCAGCTGTTTGAAATCCCATCATTATATAGTTTTTTTAATTCACTACTAGCTCATCCAATTGAACCTCCCAACTTTTTTTGGAAAGTGTTGCAACCCTGACATGCAGTAATTGAAGTTTATTAATTAATGAAATGAAGTTGACTAGACAAAACATGAAAATATCTTGGGTTCATACTGTCTTCAATGAAATATAAGTAAAAGTAAATGTAAGAAATACTGTGTGTTTTATATGTACTTTCCATACTGTCGTAAATTTTTCTGATTTGGGGTTGTATAATAATAATAATAATAATAATAATAATAATAATAATAACACTAATAATAATAACAATAATGATATTATTATTATTATTGTTGTTATTGTTATTGTTATTATTATTATTATTAAGTGACATCAAGTTAATTCTGACTCCAGGCAGCCATACAGATTGTGCTTCTCCAGAATATTATGTTTTCTGTTTGGGTCATCTGGCTTCTTAATGTCATTTTTTTTTTTTTTTTTTTTTTTTTTTATCGTATCCTTCCATCTTGCTGCCTGTCCTCTTCCTCCATTCTCTTGAACTGATCCAAATAAGAATTGTCTTTTCTAGTTAACTGGTTCTATATACATGTTCTATATGTCCAAAATAAGAGCATTTCAGTTTCCTTGGTCTTCACGTGGGTGGTGCAGTGGCATTGTGGGTAGCACTATTGCCTTACAACAACAACGTCCTGCGTTCTATCTTAGGTGGACTGATGTAGGTTCTTTCTGTAGGAGTTTGCATGTCATCTGTGTGGCCATGTGGATTTATTCTGGGTACTCCAGTTTCCTCCCAAGTCCAAAGACATGCATGTTAGGTGAATCTAAGATTCACTAAATTGCATGCAACTGTGTTTGATATTGAACTTGTACTGACTAAACATGTGTATCAGTGTGACATTGTTCCTGTCATGAATAAAGCCAAGTTTGCTGATGTCACATTACACAAACCAATTAAACAAACAAACCTGGTTTTCATGTAAAAGATGTTTTTTGATTTGATTAAGTATCTGTTTGTTTGTTTGTTTCCAAGTTACTCTGAGAAGTCCATTTCAGCACTAATGCTCAAGGGCAATAATATAGTTTTCTTGTCATGATTTTTATTGTCCAGGTTTCTCATATATCACTGGCCACAGAAAATACCTTAGCCTAGATAATTCTGATCTCTGTTTGCAGTGACACATAATTAAATTACTACAAAAAAATAACAGAAAGTACTAAATAATGACTCCACTAGAAATAATCCCATTGTGTTGACTGGAGGAATTATAGTATTATAAACAATACATCACTTGATGGCTGAAAAAATGTCTGAATGGGACTGAAGTGCTGTTTAACAAGGCAGTTTGTAGAAAGTATCTCCTCAACCAGAGATCTCGTCACATATTATGTACTAAATAATATGTAATGAAACCATGATCACTAGTTTATCATTATATTTAATATGGCAGTATTGGGATGCTGTAGTATGTCTTAAATAAACACTTTTATCCACAATTGCATCACATCTTTACATCAAATCAATAGGTTGGTCACTACCACCCAAAATTGTTCACACAGCTGCTCATTGCTGAGGTTGGCAGCTAGTCTGGACATTGCTGTTTATCAAAGCTACTGCTGAAGTGTTCCACTCTATCCATCTAACTAAGCAAAGACTTTTGAACCCTGTTTGGAAGAAAGAACAAACCAAGCTTTAAAAAGGCCCTGAAAGATAGTAGTGATACATTTCTCACTGTCAAAGACATTCATCCCTGATATGGACCATCTGCTATAGAAGGTTCTCCTTCCATTCAGCCCCATTCCTCACACGCAACCACTAATGTAGCACTCAGTGTCTGCATGCACCTTCCTGAATCTGGGACTCATTTTAGCTATTATCCAAATCCAGCACTCATCATGTATACACTCTGAAGATCAGTATGTATGTGGTGGGCTACAGAACCCCCAACAAACAGAAATACCATATGAAAGGATTATTTAAGGCATAACACAAACCAGTAGACTTGTGTGATTAATGAATAAGGCAACTAAAACCAAACGAATTGATGGAATTCTCGTGTCTTGAAAGCCTGCGTATTGAGCTACTGTGCTTCTAAACATATTTCTAATTTCTTTAGAACACATCTGCTTGGGGTTCAACTCATGGCTGGATAAACAAATTAATCTGTTATTTAAACTATTAGTAATCAGACACCTTATTATCACTTCACATTTAGAAACCTTGTTAAGAAGAGTCCAGTGTTTACAGCTGCAATCTGAAGGTCACAATAGCAGTCATTAAGAATGGAGAGTTTGCCAATAGCACACAGCAGGGATTCTGTGTACAAACCATGGCCAGTTTCAAGCACTTTGAAGTCATGCTGGCAAACTAGCCAGGGATAAAAGATGAGGTAAACAAATCTGCAGTAAATACAAACAAATGCATTCAAAATGTTTTGATTGGTTATGTGGTTGTATTATGAGCAGATGTACATCATTCTGTAAAATTTGAGAGGAAGTTCCATTGTTAAACAAACTCTGAATTGGACAGGTTTTCAATGTTAGATTTTGCCTGTGAGTTCAAAACTCCAGCCCAAACATATTCAGATAATTCACAAAGTGAGTATTCTAAAACATAAGAATGCTTAAACTCAGATAAAGGCTTTTAAGTACATCCATTATAGCTATAAATTACTGAATACTTCAGCATACTGGTAACACGACCATCTAAAATACAGTTTGACCGTGAAACATCAGAATGGCCTCTGGTGCAGGAAGTTTTATTAAAAAAGAAAGTTTTATTAAACAATTGCAGCATCAGTGTGAGAAAACTGAATGCTGAGCAACATTTGGTAGCAGGTGTTATCCTGCAGGTTTATCTGCTCCTCGCAGCATAAGGTACATGTTGGAAATTTGTTTCTATTTTTTGTCAGAATCCTGACACGCTGTAGGGGAGAGCCATGCAGAATAAGAAGAACTCTTTGTTACGAGGTGGGGGCGAGGTGAACCAGAGGACCCGATTGCAGACAGCTTCATAAAAAATGGTAGATTTTATTAACTCATAACATACAAAACTGAGGGAAAACACAAACTCATAATAACATTTAAAAAAATAAAATAAAATAAAAATAGCCTTACCGGCTAACCCCAGGACAGACGAGATCACGTGTGGAGTTGCGTGGAAATAATTACAGTCCATGAGTCACGCCTGCCGACCATGCAGGGATGAAGGAAAGAGGTATGGCGGGGGCCACAGGGAAACAGGTCCCTGGGCGATTGTGCTAAAATGGCCCTAGTGTATGAGTGTGCAAGTGGGTATGCCCTATGATGTATTGGCGTCCTGTCTAGGGCTGTTCCTGTCTTGCACCCTGTGCTGCTAGTTAGTTATTGGCTCTCCTGTGACCCTCTCCAGGATTAAGCAGATAAGAAAATGAATGGTACACTACAGCGTACTATATAGCATAGCTAGGTAGAGTATATAACATTGTTTGGACAAGATTGTTGGCGTAACATGCATTTTCACAGAAAACACATGTGATTCCACATTTAGGTCAAGACTGCCCACTGGCCACACTCTCTGGTAAGAAAATCATTAATAAATTGTTACAAGATTTATATGTGATACTTTAATCTAAAATGGTACACCACTGTCCTCTGTCTTGGGCTCTGCTCCATGCTGCCACCCCCACCCTTGCCGCCCCGCCCTAGCCTTGCAGTTCTGAGTTTATTCTCCATAGACTATATCCAGATGGCTAGTGAATAACTTCTTGACCTTTTCTATCCAAAGGGAGCTTTGTCCATTGCAGCTGTAAGGTCCCTTGAATTATTCTCCTCAGAGCTGCTCCTCTCTATGTGCCCAAGTAGGTTCCATTAGGATGTAAGAAACCGGAATGTTCTCTGACCTGTCCCAGATCTTTTGAGTCCTTATAAATAATCTAAGGAACAATGGAGTATTTTGAGGTAATGTGTCAAAACTGTTGCGTATCCTGTTTAGAGCCTGAGTGATTGTTCATGTCTCACAGAATACAATGATATGATAAAGCCGAAGCTTTATCCAGGGCAATTTTTCTAATGCCAGATGTTCACCTCAAGAACAAGTATCACGAGATTTACATTCACTGCTTCATTTCATGATCATTCACAGTGGTAGAGGCAGTTAGGAAGCCAAGGGATCTACTATTTTCACCAAAGTTTCCACCTGCAATTCCACTTACAAAAGCAGTCTCTATATGAGAGTGATATGTCTGTTGTGGAGTAGATCTTCATTTGGCTATCATGAAAAACATCTTTAACCTCTTAAGACATTATCTACAAGCTGAGAAGACTCACATTCAAGTTTTGTGAAGATCTGCTCAGTGAGTGTCACCCAACCTATGTATGTTTGGCTATCTCACTACTATCTCACAACAGACCAGAAGCCTTGGAATATCTCTGTCTAACTTCAATTAGAATTGGAAGCTGTGAATCACTCAGCTGACAGTCCAAGGTGTTTGGTAGATAAAGGTGATGAGTTTGAAAATGGAATCTATAATAAACATAAAAAGAAAACTTTGGTTCCATCTTCAGTTTATGAGAACGAGATTCCTCACATATTTAAGGATGAGTTACACAAAGTCTTTCCCAGGAATGGAGATGAGAGTCAATGGTAATACATAAAATTTTACCTCCTACCTTTTCCCTTGTACATCCCTAGATTTAGGTTAAACAAAGGGTTTAGGTTTTTGCCATATTTGAAAAATATGCTAGTCGCACAAGAAGTGTTTGAATTTTTTGTTTTTATTTTCTTTGAATATTTTTAGTATTTCAAAGTAATTCATCTACCTAAATAACACTTGAAAAAAATTGACTTGCTCCAGTTGTTTAGGAGAAAATTGACTTTGTTATAACTATGGTAGAAATGTAATGTTCATCACAAGGTGTTCAACTAATTGATTGTTTTTCATGACAAAAACATGTTATAAGGCTTGTAATCCATTTGAAACACATATCCTGATGTACGATATTTGAATATGGACTAAATTTTTAAAATTTCTATTTTTTATAGCCATTTGGGAATTTTGAAAATCGGACACCGTGATGTACGTTACACAAGAAGGAAATGATTTGACAAAAGTTCAGACAATAGGAATTTATCACTATCTTTGGCAATGAACATGTGCAACAATACAAAAGAAATACCTGGGTAAACCTTTTCTATGAAATAAATGTTTCTGAACAGGTGGATGTAACGCAACTCACACAGACACCGGCTACCACTAACATATTTTTACATATATGCTTAATTTCAGATTCTTCAACCATTTTTAGAATTTCTGCAGTAGTGCTTTAGCAATCTTATTAGGTTACATCTTCAAGAAACCTAAACTTAACATAGGTGCAGGTGCCCTTACTGTATAATTATTCTTTTTCTTTCAATAATTAATATAATGTAGGGCAGTAATGTATTAATTCATAAAGTTATATAGTTCAAAATGGGCATATACTGTATATATGTACTAACAAGGTATACATTTATACTGTAATTTTTTAGAACATTTTAAAACCCTATTTCCAAAATACTATTGGGACACACTGAAAAATATAAATAAAAACAGAATGCAACATTGTGAAAATCATTAAAGCTCTGTATTTGATTGAAAATAGAACAAAAACATATCAAAAGTTTTAATTGAGAAATTTTTATGGCTTTTTAAAAAATACAGTATAACCCCAATTTGAATTCAATGCAAGCAACACGTTTCATAAAGGCTGGGACAGAGGCATGTTTACCACTGTGTTACATCACCTCTTTTAAGAAAGGAGATATTCTGGCGTCTGTGGTGAAAAAGGAGACAATTGTTGTAATTTTTTTTAAACTACAGTGTTTTTCCTATTCTTGGTTTATATAGATGTCATGATGATGTGTGGTACAAAGTGACGTCATCCTGCATGGCTCTCCTCTCACACGTTTCAGCTTCTACAGAAAGTTGTTCAAGTACAGCCTGCTGTGCTAAGCTTATATAAGCCACATTACCAGCCTGAAGTATAAATCAGATTTTTTCCTTTATGTGACACATATCTGATTGTTTTAGAGCTGGGTGGACATGCAAATCCTTGGCCGTATTTATTAAGACTCTAAGAATCCTCTCTGAGAGCTCCTAACTTAGCTTATAAACTTCTAGCTAGGAGTTTTAGCTTCGGAGTACTTCAGAAGCCATCTGAAAGTAACTCTGAGAAGGAGAATGCAAAAATCTTTTATCTCAATGAGGAGGCAGGGTTGACTCGGTTGTTAGGTATGATACATTCTTTTGAAGATTGTGTTTGGTTGTCATCCCTATCACTCACTCTCTTACTCTCTCACACACCCATATACATACACACTTGTAATTAGAAAAACATAGCCTATTACTGTATAAGCCTTTACCATTACTTGAAATAACAAGCATGGGCTATTTCTTCCTACTTCACACTAATCACACATATGTTTATTTGCTTTATTTTACTGACAGTTTTTTCTTACCATGGTTTAATCTACTGGATAGGATTTGACCTGAAGAAAATGCGGCTCCGCTCCACTCTGAGTATTTGTTTAATAGGTGAGGTTGTCTCATAAAGTAGCAGTCAAAAGTATGAACACACATTCTCATTCAATGTTTTTATTTTATTTATTTATTTATTTATTTATTAATGTATTTATTTATTTTTGCGACATTGTAAATTAGTACTGAAGTCATCCAGACTAAGAATAAACACATAAGGAATTATGTAGTAAACCTAAAATTGTTAAACAAACCAAAATATGTTTTAGATTTTAGATTCTTCAAAGTAGGCACCTTTTGCTTTGATTACAGCTTTGCACACTCTTGGCATTTTCTCAATCAGCTCCATGAGTACAAACACCAATAATAACCTGAAATGGTTTTCCTACAGTCCTGAGGGAGTTCCAATAGGTGCTGAGCACTTTTGGTTAGACACTTTCAAAGATCTTGAAATTTTGACTGACCTTCACTTCTTAAAGTGATGATGGACTGTCATTTTTTTTACTTAGTTGAGTAGTTCTTGGATGTTCTAATTTTCTACCTCTTCACAACATAACTGATGGTCTCAAACACATTAAGAGAGTAAGAAATTCAAGAAATTAACTTTTGACAAGGCACACTTGTTAAAAGCATGAAAGCCATTCCAGGGGATACCTCATAAAGCCGAGTGAGAAAATGCCAAGCTGTGCAAAGCTGTCATCTAAACAAGAGGTGCCTACTTTGAAGAATCCGTAATATAAAACATATTCTGGTTTGTTTAACATTTTTTACTAAATAATTCCATATGTATTTTTTCCATTGTTTGATGACTTTAGTATTAATCTACAATGCAGAGGATTTTAAAATAATGAAAAACCACTGAATTAGAAGTGTGTCCAAAGTTTGGACTGGTACTGTAAGTAACATTCATTTCAGATGTTACAGAGTTGTTGCACTAGGTAGGAGATGTCAGCACATCTCTAATAATTGCAACCACAATCACGCACAATCTAATAGTAGCATAGAGTTTGATAAACTCACTGTTATTGAATGTTTAGAGAACATTTCTTGTGCCTTGTCTTCTTTCCACTATTTTCTCCTCTGCATATAAGAGAATTCCTAAATCTCCTGAGAGTCATCCTCCCTACTCATAACTCTTTTTCTCCTTAACAGCTATTTTATGGGTAAGATGTTATATAAATACTTTTTTATCTTTAATAGGATCTACCTAGCTTAAAGAGGGAATCTTTCTTAGAATTTTGTCACTAGGAGAGACTCTTAGCTCTAACAATCTTTATGAATATGGCTCTGATCTTTTCAAATCTAAACTGAGCCATTTTCATATAGACAGAATACATCCATGCTACCTGAATAAGAATGCTAAAATCAAAATTCATGCAACTTTTACGTCACTTCAACTCATCGTTTGCCATAAATGCGCACTGCAGAGAAGGGGAAATGATGGCAGTGAGAGAAAGTTTCGGTGGTGTAAAAGTGAAGTAACCTGTAAATATCTGGGGTGATGTCTCTGTGCAAACAAAATGAGAAGGCACATATCACATATCAGAATGCACATCTGCTCCATGTTTGAGAAAATTTCTAAAGAAATGGCTGAACATGGCCAGAGGATGACTTGGTTGCAATGTCAAAAGAAAATGCAACGTTTGTTGCATTAGCACTGTTTGAGATGTTAGCATTAGTATTTATATTAGCATTGTCATTCCTGTCTTCAGTGTCAGTTGTATTGACATTGTCTTGTGTGGTTACCATTGTCTGATTGTAGTATTGTTTGGCCCAGTTATGTGTCTGTTTGTATTGGCACATCTGCGGCATTAGGGTTGACTGTAATTTATGTCAAATGTTTTCAATGTTTAGCACCCAGAATGTTTTACTACAGAACCATACTGTTGTAGCACATGCAGAATGTATTTTATTATTGAATTAAGCAAGGACTTCACTGAAATGGACTTCATCTGCATGGTAGCATATGTAACTCCAAAACCTGTTTACAGTGGTTTGCAAAGCTATTCATACCCCTTGAACTTTTCCACATTTTTTTCACACTACACCTACAAACCTAAAGGGATTTTATTGGGATTTTATATGATAGACCAACACAAAGTAGCAAGTATGTCTGAATCGTAAAGAAAATGATACATGGTTTCTAGATATTTAATAAATAAATAGCTCAAGCTCAGTCAGATTGGATAGAGAGCGTCTGTGAACAGCAATTTTGCCACATACCCTCAATAGGATTTAGGTCTGGACTTTGACTGGGTCATTCTAACACATTTATATGCTTTGATCTAGACCAGTCCATTATAGCTCTGGCTGTTTAGGGTTGTTGTCATGCTGGAAGGTGAACCTCCGCCCCAGTTTTAAGTCTTTTGATAAGATAAGATAAGATAAGATAAGATAAGATAAGATAAGATAAGATAAGATAAGATAAGATAAGATAAGATAACTTTATTGTTATTTAACAACGAGATGGCGTTTGAAGCAAGCCTATAGATGCCAAGTAAATTAGAATTACTAGAAAATACACATTATGTACACATAGGTAAAATACAGTGGGTACAGACACATTTACATTTTTCACTCTTTGTTTAGCAGCCAAATCAAAAAAGTGCATTTTTTTCTAATTAATGTACACTCAGCACCCCATCTTGACAGAAAAAAACACATGTAGAAATTTTTGCAAATTTATTAAAAAAGAAAAACTGAAATATCACATGGTCATAAGTATTCAGACCCTTTTCTGAGACACTCATATTTAACTTACATGCTGTCCATTTCTTCTGATCCTCCTTGAGATGGTTCTATTCCTTCATTGGAGTCCAGCTG